>WNYA01000601.1:0-136448 GCA_019512145.1 Engystomops pustulosus
AAATAATAAATAAAAAATCTAATCACCCCCTTTCCTTAAGACACATAAAATCTAGAGATGAGCGAACACTAAAATGCTCGGGTACTCGTTATTCGAGACGAACTTTTCCCGATGCTCGAGTGCTCGTCTCGAATAACGAACTGTATGGCCAGAGGTGTAACTTAAAGGGATCCTGACATCAAATACTTAATGCTATTAAGGAAACATTTCTGGCTGCTGCTGCTCCTAATGATCAATGTGGTGGCTGTAATCTGAAAATGTGTCCACCCATTTCAAAGATAGAAAGGTAGGAAGAATTTTTATTATCAAAAATATTTCACCATGATAACTAGAGATGAGCGAACACTAAAATGCTCGGGTACTCGTTATTCGAGACGAACTTTTCCCGATGCTCGAGTGCTCGTCTCGAATAACGAACCCCATTGAAGTCAATGGGAGACTCGAGCATTTTTCAAGGGGACCAAGGCTCTGCACAGGGAAGCTTGGCCAAACACCTGGGAACCTCAGAAAAGGATGGAAACACCACGGAAATGGACAGGAAACAGCAGGGGCAGCATGCATGGATGCCTCTGAGGCTGCCTAATCGCACCATTATGCCAAAATTATGGGCAACAGCATGGCCATGACAGAGTGACAGAATGAAGCTAGATAGCATCTAAAACATCCAATAATTGACCCTGACACTATAGGGGACGGCATGCAGAGGCAGCGGCAGCAGGCTAGAGAGTGTCATGGCGACATACCCTAAATGGACTCAGGCTTCAAACCAATGGGTGGCAGAGAGGAACCAAAGGAGGTGAGCAAGAAGCGCTCAAATAATATCGGTACATGATAAAAGTTTGCCAGTATATTTTGTGGATTACACAGCAGGGTGGCGACAAAGTTAACATGGAAGCCATGAAAACAACCCAAAATTCTGCCTGACACAGCTCGTTTGATAAGGGGACCATGTATGGAGGCAGTGAACTAGTAGTAGATTAAAGGTGCTGCAGTTAAAACTATGTTAGTTGGATCTTGGCATGGAGCTGGCGCTCCGCTGCCAGGCGAGCTTTCGCCAATCCAAGCCCCTGTCTTGTGTCGGCAGCCCTTTCGAACTGAACATCCTGATTGTATATCGACACGTTGGCAGAGAAGGTAGGTAGGGGAATTCTTTTGTGGGCCCATGTGCAGGTTCTTGAAGGCCAGCATATTGAGTCGTGTTGTTGATCATATAGGGACAGGGCCCGTGGTCATAGAAAGCCTAAGGCTAATTCACAGCGCCGTTGCCTCGTGCGCCGCCCGGTACCGTTACCCTGTAGCGGCCAACGGCATTGGGTCCCGGGGAGGATGAGGTGGAGTGTCAGGGGTTAGCTCAGGCGTCACCCCCGTCCCCTCTCCATGGCGAACGCTATGGCGCACGGCGCCGTGTATTTACGGGCAATATAGGACGGGTCCTTCCCGGTAGGGGTGGCCGTGCCCCCCTAGAATGTGTCTGTAGTGGACTATATCGGTCCTTAAGTACGGCGGCCCGTATATACGTCCCCCCAACGTTCGAGTTGAAATAGCCTATGGGAGATATATATTCTGTGGCACACTAAAAGGCTGCGCATTTTGTATATGGTTTTGTAAGAAAATTAGTCCAGTATTGGAGCAATTGTACTTTCTGTATCAAGTTCCTCAAGGGTTTTTCTAGTATCTCTGCTTGCTGTCGCGACTCATTGGAAGCTTCTATGTTTGACGTTGTTTCTATGTTGGATCTATATCTATCATGGTTGGGATGGCGGTATGGTGACATCCATCAAAGTATTGCTGAAATGGTGTAACAGGTGGCAGTGCCGTGAGATGACTGTTCCTATTACTTGACTCCCAAAAAGCATTTTGACTTGTTTTCATGTAATTTAAACTTTCAATGTTCACATAGATACTTTTCAAGCACGCAATTCTTCATGATAAATTTTCATGACGATAATAGTTGTTGTACCGATCATTGTGTTGCAGTCGTATATTCATCCATGAAAGTGTATACTTTGTGTAACTGGTATACGAGATCTAGAGATGAGCGAACACTAAAATGCTCGGGAGGGGGATCGTTATTCGAGACGACTTTTGTTTTTTTTTTTTCCCTTATGCTGCGATTTGCTCGTCTCGACTAGGTAACTCCCTTGAAGTCAATGGAGACTCGAGGATTTTGTCAAGGGGGAAGCCACGGCTCTGGCACAGGGAAGCTTGGCCCAACACGGGGTCACGCCTTGGAACCGTGCAGGAAAAGTATGGTAACACCACGGAAATGGGCAGGAACGGCAGGTGGGCAGCATGCGTGATGGCCTTGGGGTCTGAGTGCTGCTTAAAAACAACGGCACCATTGATGCGCAAGAATTATGTGGTGTCGTGAAACTGCATGGTGCCATGGACAGGTGGTATGTGCGCAAGAAGACCTAGATAGTATCTAAAACAGGGCATAATTGGACCTGCCTGACACTAAGGTGGTACGGCAGGCATTGGGCGGAGGCGGCAGCATTGCTAGATATTGTGCATTGTGCGGACATAGTCGGCCTATAATGGAGCCAGGGCTGTGGTGCAACGCAATGTGGGTGGGCATGAGGGATAGGAGAGGACGCAAAGGGTAGGGCATAAGTGCTCAAATAAGTCCGTACATATAAAAGTTTGCCAGTATATTGTTGTGGATGTACACAGCATTGGTGTGGCGGACAACAGTTAAACATGGAAGCCATTAAAACCCGATACCCAAATTCTGTGCCTGAAGCACAGCTCGTTTGATAGGGGACCATGTATTGAGGCAGTGAACTAGTAGTTCAATATTGAGAAGTGCTTTGCAGTTTAAACTATTAGTTTGGATCTTGGCATGGCGAGCTGGTTGCTGCCCTGCCAGACTATGCTATTCGGCCACTCCAGCCCCTGTTGCTCTAGGCCTGCTCCTCAACGTTGCACTTTTGTATAGATCAAGTTTAGTGCTTGCTTTTTATATATTTATGATAGCCGTGGTTGGATGGGACATGTATAAACAGATCGGCAGAAGCGTCATGATGCTCATGGGAGCTGGCGCTCCGCTTCATGGCGAGGCTTGTTCGCAATCCATGCCCGTGTCCTCTAGGCTACTCCCAACAGCACCTTTGTATAAGATCAAGTGTAGTAGGCGTTCTTTTAAGGGTTAGGGATGATGGCGGTGGGTGAGGAATGTAAACAATTTCGCAAGAGCGCTGATAATCTGCCCTATGGTAAAGTTTGCAGAGTATATTTGGTGTGGGATCGGCCACAGGTTGCGAGACAAAGTTAACAACTTTGATGGTGGAATGTTCCCTTTATATAGCTCTGTGCGGGTTGTGGTCTTTTAAGCGCTAGGCTCAGCAGGTGGTCATGCACGCGGGCCGGTGGCTTGTTCCTTCTGGCTGTAGGGCGCCGGGGCACGGGGCTTGCTGGGGCGTTGGAGTGGCCTACTAGGCTGAAGACCGTAGGTTGGTGAGCTGAAGTTGGGGCGCGCATTCGCCCGGCTGGGTAAGGTCGAGGGTAGGAGGGTTGAGTGAGTGGTTGTGGATGGGGAGGGTGAGTAGGGGTAGTCGCTTGTTGAGACCGTGTTGACCTCGGGTAGCCCCGAATTCTTCTGCGTCGGCAGGTAGGACCGCCCCAGGTCGACTCGTCCCCAGCCTGACCAAGTTACGTGTAGTGCGTTGCCTTATAAGTTTTGGGATATGGCGGTTAGGGAATGTAACCGATGCGCAAGAAGCGCGATGCGCTTGAGCTTGCGTTCCGCTGCCAGCGAGCTTTCGAAATCCAGCCCCTGTCTCTAGGCTACGCCCACCAAACAGCACTGCTAAGACTTTTGTATAAGATCATGTAGTAAGCGTTCGTATAGTTTATGGATATATATGCCCGGGTGAGGGGAATTGTACAGATGCGCAAGAAGCGCTGAAATACTATCCAAATGGTAAAAGTTTGCCAGTATATTTTGTGGATAACCACAGGGTGGCGACAATGTTAACAACTTTGATGTGGAATCCATGAAAACACCCAAATTTCTGCCTGACACACCTCGTTTGGAATAAAGGGACGATGTATGTAGGCCGCTATATGGACGACTTTTTGGAGGTTACAATGGAGACAACGGTGGGGGCTGCTATGAGACAATTTAATTGGATATTGCCTGTCTGTGGCCGTCCCAGAACATTTTTCAAACCAGAGAGCAGGTAGGGTGGCCCTCCAGTAAAAATGGAATCGGATGAGTGCCGTAGTGCATCCCAAAATTCTTCAAACCAGAAGGACAGGGAGGTGGCCCTCCAGTAAAATGGAATAGATTTGAGTGCCTGTATTTGGCCGTCCCAAAAATTGTTTCAAACCAAGGATGCAGGTAGTTGGCCCCGCCAGTAAATGGAATAATTGAGTCCTGATATGTGGCATGTCCCAAAATTCTTCAAACCAAGGAGCAGGTAGGTGGCCCTCTCAGAAATGGATAGATGAATGCCTTAGTGGCAGTCCCAAAAATTCTTCAAACCAGAGGATCAGGTAGGTTGGCCCTCTCAGTACAATGAATAGATTGAGTGCCTGTCTGTGGCGTCCCAAAACTTGTCACAACCAGAAGGACCGGGTAGTGGCCTCCAGAAATGAATAGTATTGAGTCCTGTGTGTCACTCACAAATTGTTTCAACATAGACCGGGTGGTGGCCCTCCAGAAAACTAATGCATGCAAGTATAGCAATCATATGGAAGCCATGAAAACAACCCAAAATTCTGCCTGACACAGCTCGTTTGATAAGGGGACCATGTATGGAGGCAGTGAACTAGTAGTAGATTAAAGGTGCTGCAGTTAAAACTATGTTAGTTGGATCTTGGCATGGAGCTGGCGCTCCGCTGCCAGACGAGCTTTCGCCAATCCAAGCCCCTGTCTCTAGGCTACTCCCCAAACAGCACTTCTAAGAACCTTTTGTATAAGATCAAGTGTAGTAGCGTTCTTATAAGTTTAGGATATGGCGGGTGAGGGGAATGTAAACAGATGCGCAAGAAGCGCTGAAATAATATCCCTAAATGGTAAAAGTTTGCAAGTATATTTTGTGGATTACACAGCAGGGTGGCGACAAAGTTAACAACTTTGATGTGGAATGCCCTGTAATAGCTCTTGGGCGGTGTGCCTTTTATCGCCTAGGCTCAGCAGTTTCAGCACCGCCTGCTGTCGCTTAGCGACGGCACTGCTGCTGTGCCTAGAGCTACCGACTGATGGCGCCATGCCCACGGATGGTAATTCGGAGGAGGAGGAGGTGGAGGAGGGGTGGGAGGAGGTATAGTAGGCCTTTGAGACCTGGACCGAGGTAGGCCCCGCAATTCTCTGCGTCGGCAGTATATGACCAGCCCCAGGGTCAGACTCGGTCCCAGCCTGCACCAAGTTAAGTGTAGTAGCGTTCTTATAAGTTTGGGATATGGCGGGTGAGGGGAATGTAAACAGATGCGCAAGAAGCGCATGATGCGCATGGAGCTGGCGTTCCGCTGCCAGGCGAGCTTTCGCCAATCCAAGCCCCTGTCTCTAGGCTACTCCCCAAACAGCACTTCTAAGAACCTTTTGTATAAGATCAAGTGTAGTAGCGTTCTTATAAGTTTAGGATATGCCGGGTGAGGGGAATGTAAACAGATGCGCAAGAAGCGCTGAAATAATATCCCTAAATGGTAAAAGTTTGCCAGTATATTTTGTGGATAACACAGCAGGGTGGCGACAAAGTTAACAACTTTGATGTGGAATCCATGAAAACAACCCAAATTTCTGCCTGACACACCTCGTTTGATAAAGGGACGATGTATGGAGGCAGCTATATGGACGACTTTTGGAGGTAGCAATGGAGACAACGTGTGGAGGCTGCTATGGAGACAATTTAATTTGGATAGTGCCTGTATGTGGCAGTCCCAAACATTTTTCAAACCAGAGGAGCAGGTAGGTGGCCCTCCAGTAAAATGGGATAGATTGAGTGCCTGTATGTGGCAGTCCCAAAAATGTTTCAAACCAGAGGAGCAGGTAGGTGGCCCTCCAGTAAAATGGAATAGATTGAGTGCCTGTATGTGGCAGTCCCAAAAATGTTTCAAACCAGAGGAGCAGGTAGGTGGCCCTGCAGTAAAATGGAATACTAATGCTCGACCGAGCATCAAGCTCGGACGAGCATGTTCGCTCATCTCTAATAAAATCCTGTTCTACTTTTCCACAAATTGGCCTGAATATATGTTTGTGGGGATTTTGCACAGTCTTAAGCCACAAGGTTTTTACAGACATAATTATCCAAAGTAGTGCAATCCCACCACAATTTACATTCCTGTATTAAACATTCCACCAATTCTTTAATCTTGTTCTTAATATCCATACGCGGTGGGTTAATTGAGTCTTTTTCCCCAAAGACTTGGACTGCTTTGGCCAGACGGACTTCATTCACATTAGGCATTTTTTTTGTACATCTTGTATATGAAGAAGACTGCTCACACCTCCAGTCTCGGTATATTTAAAAAAGTCTTGTTAACAAGTGTATGAAAAACATTGGGGCAGATTTATCAAGCTGTCTGAAAGTCAGAATATTTCTTGTTGCCCATGGCAACGAATCACAGCTCAGCTTTCATTTTACCAATGCTCATGAATATTTTAAAGGGGAGCTGTGATTGGTTGCCATGGGCAACTAGAAATATTCTGACTTTAGACAGTTTGATAAATCTTCCCCGTTAACTTGTAGTTACAACCCTCGCTACATCACCATTACTAACTGATCAGGTGTGATTAAATTGAGAAAAAGGGCCACATTTACTTACCTGTCCTGACGCGTTTCCCGAAAGTGCATTGTCCATCTGAAATGCACTCTGCCGTAATTCACTAAGATTGTGCACCCAATATCCTGCATGTGTCGCTTCCCCGCTCAGGTCTGCTGGATTTCACCTTCTTTTTCCAGGTGCATGTAAGTTCTTGGTCTTGCGACACAATTTGAAAGTTAAATTCTGCGCTCAGTCCGAATCAGTCATATCGTCCGACGGCCTGCCCTCCGTTTTCTGTTGCATGAAACCCAGCGCAGCTGCGCCAAAATTCAATCACGAGCGACACAGTCCCCAGTTAAATAAAGCGGCGCAAATCCTGAAAATGTTGGAAAAAACAACGAAACTGCGGCCGCAGACAGTTAAAAAGTAAGCCCCAATATGTTTTAAAATCACACATATAAAAACATACACTGACATAACTCCCATCCTTAGTACATTAGAACCCTAGCTTTTTTCAATACAGTTGAACCATTTTCATCCATAAATTGCATATGAATGTCATACATGCTAATTGTATCAAGTGGAGTAAAAACACAACTCATCTTATTCTATATCTGAGCAATTTAAAAAAAGGAAAACATAACATATGAAACAAACCAGATGAGAGACGTAACACATGTCAACATAGTGAATGGGATAGGTGGAGTAAATGCTTGCGTATGTTTATAAGTCTGGTGAGCTGAAACCTTTTCTTTCTTTGGTTGGACTGTCTAACAAGGCAGCTAACACAGGCGTGGTTTTCGTTATCCCATCCTAGAAAACCTATTTTCCTAAATACAAACACAGTCACCTCTGTTGAGTCTCCCTGATTTGATGTCCTATTTCTACACCAACTTTGCTCTGTGTGTTAGCAATACAGGCGGTCCCCTACTTAAGAACACTCAACTTACATACGACCCATAGTTACAAACGGACCTCTGGATATTGGTAATTTACTGTACTTTAGTCCTAGGCTACAATAATCAGCTGTAACAGTTATCACAGGTGTCTGTAATGAAGCTTTAGTGTTAATCCTGATTGTTATGACAACCCAACATTTTTAAAATCCAATTGTCACAGAGACCCAAAAAGTTATTGCTGGGATTACAATGATAAAATATACAGTTCCAACTTACATACAAACTCAACTTAAGAACAAACCTACAGACCCTATCTTGTATGTAACCCGGGGACTGCCTGTAAAGATATCTAGAGCTGTTGGAGTGTAAAAATTTATCTAAGTCATACGCTTCCCAGGTCAGGATTGAGGAGAGCTGGAGAGTGTTACAGATGTTTGACACAAAGGAAAATACAGCAGCTAAATCTGAAATAAGATAAACTGTAATCTCACACCCTTTAAAACAAAGCAGGCAACGCTTTTAAATCTGAAATTAATGTTAAAATTAGATTCTTAATTGCAAAACAAATAATTATTTTTATCTTTTGGAAAATGATAAAAAAAAATACTCCCATTTAAACAAGAACCAATCAATACAGAACCCAAAGTATTCCAGGAATCAAGCATGGACATCATAAGAAAAAAAAATGAAAAAGATTTTTTTGATGACTTTATCAGGGATAATTGTCATTTTAAGAAAACCTAATAACTCACCGTATTTTTTACCCACAAGAAAAAATCTTGCTAAAAAGTGCCTGCGTCTTGTAGTCTGGAGGTCAGGAGGATCCAGTAAAGGAAATCGGTTGACATGCCGACACAATTGGGTATTGTAAAGTACCAGAAAATAATAAATATTATAAATATAGAGGCTAACACACTGAGGAAGTCACATTGGCGAGGGAACGCATGGGGTACCTTCATCCTCACACTATGACATTTTTCTCTCTGACTACACCACTTGGAATTTATATGAATAGATACTGTCACGGGTGCCCCTGTGACCTATATCCTGCAGGCGCACCTGTGTGTCTTCCTGTGCCCCCAGAGCCAGCCTGCATGGTCAATAACCTCTCCCAGTTCCAGCAGTGGTCTCCATGCTCCCCAATGTCCGGAGCACATTCCCGTCTCCTAGGGCGCCCGTGCGCCAGCTCTGTAAGATTTAAAGGGCCAGCGTGCCGATAATTGGCGCTGGCTGGCTGCCTGTAAAGATACATTTCTGTGTCCCATGCCAGATCTTTCTGCCTTAGAGAAAGCTTTGTTCCTATGCTCTGTGCTGTGTAATTTCCTGTTGTGACCCCAATTCTATTCTTGACTTTGTTCCCTTGCTGCCTGTCCTGACCTTCCTGACTTACCCCTGAGGAAGCCACCCTGCAGTGACGATACACGTGGGGTTCTCCACCCTCCTGGCTCTCTGTCCACCTCCATTACCCTGAACACTCGTTTTCATGTGGTTGATTTAGCTGGGTATTGTATCAGTAGGGCAAGTGTTCTACACCTTCATACATATTTGTTCACCATAGGTTATTATGTATTTATCTACTTTACTGTGCAAGTTCTGACACTCCAATATATTGTATTGGTGGGCAGTTTGAATCAGGGGGGTTTGGGTCGTTCCTGGACCCGTGAGAGCTGGGTACATACTATTGTTGTACCCTTTTAGTGTTTTTATTGCATTTTTGTCTTGTCTTGTTTTGATTATTAAAAATTACATTTCTACATTGGTCCAGTATATGCATCCACCCTTTCTGGTGTTCATTACATATGTTTTTCAGGATGCATGGACAATTCTTGATTCTGGCAGTGCCTGTCCTTTTTTGTGTATAACTGTCCTGACCTTCTGCTACGTCCCCGACTCTAATCCTGTTCTGCCTGTCTCGATCTCCAACCTGTTCCGACCACAAGATTGCTTTAGGATTCTGTACTTCACCTTGGCTGCCAACGCCTGTGGAATGACCTGGTGGTACCACGCCGCAGCAGGTCCAATCGGCTTTGCGGGGGGGCTCTGGTGAAAACTGGGTGCCACTTAGAATTTGGTCCTAGGTGTTGGCTAACATCATCGTCCGCGGTGGTCCAGTGGATCCACTACCCCTGGTGACTGACAGATACATTTACTCTTCGGTTATGCATTTCCTTAACATGTGCCAATGGTTCTCCTTGAAAGTAGCATTTTCGGGATGTGTTATGTGTTATGTTCACACCTAGTGAGGAAACAATAGGATTGTGTTACATCCTTTGTCTAATTGTTTGAATCTGTCTTGACAGGGACTGTCATTATCACATATTGGATTTTTGTGAGGGATTTGGTGTATATACTTTTCACAGGTTTTTTTATGTACTTTTTGTACTTTTTAAATGTTTAAGTGACTAATACTTGTTGTGTGGTACATGGATTTTGCTAACTAAATGATGTTTTGTATCAATTGCCTATTCACACTTTCTTTGTCTTTTTGTATATTTTAAATTGTACATGTACAATGTTGGGGTATTTTTCATTTTAAATTTGTAATTTTAAAGACAGCAATTAAAGATGAGCAAACATTTCAAATATTCAATTTGAAAAATTGGATTTTTTATGAATTTGTTCATCACTAATCCCTCGTTAAGAGTGATATTTTGAAGTTTTGGGAGAGTGTTTGCGCATTTGCATTGTCGAGCTAAGGTTGATTCAAAGTTCAACTTGTCTGTTTTAAGGGATTGTAGCAGAAATCAAGCCACCCAATCAATGGGTCCAATAAGGTGATTGTGCACATGGTTGTCTCTTTGCTCTGTTTATGCCCCAACCTGTCTACATCTGTCTACGTCCCAGCCTGGTAGCAGCTGATGCAGTGCTGCCGATGGGTGCCACCATCTTGGAATCTGCACCACTTGTTTATTTTTATTTTTAGAATAAACAACAACAAAAAAAATGAATCATGTTAGGTATTTCTACGTCCCAAAATGTCCAATCTATAAAAAAAAAATTATTATTCCTTGAACACCATAATAGAAAGTAGCATCCAAATGTCCAAATTATTACATTTTTCCATCCTTAAATATTTAAATAAATAGTTGTTATTGGTCCCAGAATGGTTGCAATGAAAATATCAGTGGATTCTGCAAAAATTACTCTTTATACTCGTCGTGAAGTATGAACAAGTTATTGGTTGCCAAACTGCTAATTTTTTATTTTAGGACAAAAGGTTTTAAAGGAAATCTACCATCAAAATCAAGCATGGATAAACTAGGGACACTTACTGTGGTAATCTTCTAATGTTTGTTATTCATGGACTCCTTCCTTCCAAAACCAACTTTTAAAATTATGACAATGAGCTTTAGGGGACTTACCAGAGCCCCTTAAAGTCCCTTAGTGTAGACTTATCACACATTGTTACAATGAGTCTCCCCTCCAATTCTCCCCCTCTTCCCTCTGCCTGTGTAATGTAGCAACAGCAGGAAGTGCAGGGGAGGGGACACCTGCTCTGCTCATTGTAACAATGAGTGAAGAGACATCACTAAAGAGTTCTGGAAACAACCCCTGGAGCCCCTCAGGCTCATTTTCATAATTTTAAAAGTTGGGTATGTATATATCTGAAAAGTCCAGTAGCGGGTCAAATTACAGTTTATCTTATCTCAGATTTAGCTGCTGTATTTTCCTTTGTGTCAAACATCTGTAACACTCTCCAGCTTTCCTTAATCCTGACCTGGGAAGGGTATCTCTTAGATAGATTTTTACACTCCAACAGCTCTAGATATCTGTATTGCTTACTTGGCATAGTAACACACGGGCAAAGGTTGTGTAGAAATAGGACATCACATCAGGGGGACTCAAGAGAGATGACTGTGTTTGTATTTAGGAAAATACGTTTTCCAGGATGGGATAACAAAAACCATGCCTCTTTTAGATACCTTGTAAGGCAGCCCCCTTACCATCAAGCATGACTATCTGCCACACATTCATAGCCCAACCCTAATAACTAGGCAAACTGATTACTGCTTCCAAAAAAAATTGGTTTGTGTTCTTGGACCTGACCCAAACTTGACCCCAATCCTGAACCCCAATTGAAATTAGGGATCTGTATTTTAACACTCAAAAGTGATTGTAAAATGGGGTATTAAGGGTTAGAGGGGTGCAAATAGGGGTTATGACAGGGCAGCTATGTGGAAGCTATTTAGACATTGGCAAAACCAAGTTACATGCGATCCATTCCTTGTTAATCTTTATAAATGTTAGAATATCCACTTTGGTTGTAGTGAGGCGGATCCTCTTATTGGTGATGACACCACCGATGGTGCTGAGCAAACACTCTGACAGCACACTAGCCACAGGGCAGGGCAGCACCTTCAAGGTATAACAAGGTATAGAGGGCAAGCTTGGGCCAAGTGTCAAATTTTCCCACCCAGAATTTCAGCAGGGAGATCCTCCTTCAGTACCAGAAGATATTTGGACAGAAAATCCTCCACCATGGAAATCACATTACATTCTGCCACCTGGTACTAAGTGCCTTGTCTGATGACGGTGGAGATTAAGGATCAGTGAACATGACAATCCACATTGTGGCCATGCTCACTTTGCTGGTGTTCTTGCTGCATTGGCGACTTCCTCCTCCTCCACTTCTCTTATTTACACTGCCACATCCACCTCCAACACCCCCCCCCCCCCCCCCCCCCCGATGACACCCCTCTATATATATTTTTTTTTTTTATTTGTTTTTTTAATTTTATTTAATATTTTATATTTATTACATTTGGAAGTACTTCACCCAACACATCTTTTGCAGGCCAATTTCGAGATAAATAGACCGAACATGTGTCTTGCACATTGCATTTTTTATGACAGTGAGAGAAAGGGCCAGGTTTTTCCCATTGTGTCTTTTATGGCAGTGAGGGGTAGAGCCAGTTTTTTTTAGATAACCACCAGGTGCCACCCTGCTTTGATCTGCACTATAAAGAGAGAATACACATGTTGGACATCCCATGTGACATTGATGGCTGAGTAATGTTTGCAGATGATTATGCTCAAGATCCATAATTTATGATTTTCCAAGAAAATGTTGGTGTGTTAAGTCTTCACTTTTATTTCATCGCTTATATCCAGTGTAGATTTGATCTACATGGAGGTTGACCACTATTCAAGGGCCAATTTGTTTTACTAATTACAGAGAAACATGCAAACATTGATTTGCTGAGCTCTAGCTCAGGCCCAGTTGTTGCAGGCCTGGGAAAACAAGAAGCTAGATGAGGAGATTTGCCAGTATCTTAAAACCTTTGGTTTACTGCAACAAAAATATTTATGTGTGTTCTCATCAGCAACCTATTAACGCTTCATGAGACCCTTATAGTGGAGTATACACCACAGCACAGAGATATCCATATATAATGCTAGGGCAGCATGGTGGCTTAGTGGTTAGTATTACAGCCTTGCAGTGCTGGGGCCTGGGTTCAAGTCCCAGGGTCAACATCTACAAAGAGTTTGTATGTTCTCTCCATGTTTGCGTGGGTTTCCTCTGGTTTACTCCCACATTCAGGGACAGGGACCAATTCGGCAAACTCTGCGCAGCGCTGTGCATAACGGAATTATTATTATTATTCTCTCTCTCCGTATTGAGGTGTAGCTCGACTGTTTGGCAATGTAGTAACAAAAAATTCATGCATATGATAAACCAACTGAAGAACTAAGTGAATATTATTAGTCACTGAAGAATAAAATTTGGGCCCAGAAAATGTCATTTTTACAAGGTATTAATGCACACTATTCACTGACAGGAGCTGTTTTCACTGATGCACATATTAGATTCTCTGACAAAACACTTTTCAGATCTTTGTGTCTTCTACTCTCACTGATCACACTTATCTGATCCACCTATTAGTGTTATATTCTCATTGACCACTCTTTTCTGATCCACATATTACTGTGCTTTTCTTTCTGACCTCACTTTTCTGATCCTTGTATTAGTGTGATATTCTCACTGGCCACAAATTTTCTGATCCACTTATTAGTGTGCACCATTCTCATTAACCAATCCACGTATTTGTGTTTGCAATACTCCCTGATTAAACTTTTCTGAATTAGGTGTTTGTGTGCGCTATATATATGCACTGACCATATTTTTCAGATCCATCTATTAGTGCCCTATTTTAACCAAACTTTTCTGAACAAGATATTTGTCTGCGATATTCTCACTGACCAGAGTTTTCAGATCCATGCATATGTGTGCACTATTCTCACTGTCTACACATTTTTGAACTAGGTATTAGTGTGCACTTGTTTCTGATCCATATATTGGTGTTTGCTATTCTCACTGACCATACTTTTCTGACCCATGTATTTTTGTGCACTGTTCTCACTGACCACACTTTTCTGAACTAGGTATAAAAGCACAATGTTCTCTGCCAACAAGACTTTTCTGAACTAGATAAAAAAATCACAATATTCTGTGACAGGTGCAACTTTGCAAAGAAGGTATGATTGATGATGTTAATACTGATTTTTCTGTGTCCGAATACTAGACAGAGACAGGATTTTCAAGATCTTTCTGTATAATGCAATACTTGCTAATTATCAGGTCTGGTATTAGAAAGTATTGCTGTATAATCCTGTAAAATCAGTAAGAATATCCCTGCACTAATGCAATTCTTCACAGTGCCCTTACAAGGGCAATTATTTTAGATTTTCACCTGTCCCTCTTATATACACATCAGTGCCCTGACCACGGCAATTGCTGATGTTTCATTAGTCCCTGCCAAGCTGGCTGACTTTATGATCGGTAGCAAGCTCTCCCTTTCTCCCTCCATAACACATGATATGTTACCCAGCTCCAATACTGCACATGTCCAGCCCAGCCAATGACATGCAAGTCTACAGAGGACATGCCTATGGTTGCTAAGGTGCTAGAAGCTGCTTGATTGGCTGTTTCTGCAGTCAGTCAAGCAGCTTTACTCTTTTTTCCCCAAACATGGACCCGGATATCGAATAATGCAATGTGTTTAGGTTTCGATTCTGAGTCTACATAGCTCAGGTCCGCTCATCAATATTTTTAGACTTGTAAGACTGGCACATAAAAAGGAGCGTGGCCCAAGATGCACCCCAACGTGATTAAAATCTGTGCTAAAATAAGGGTTTTCCGTTTGTGGGTTTGGAAAGCAAAGTAACTTGGAGGTCATCTTAACCACATTAGCTTTATATCATATCCTACAAGAAAGTAATCTTAGTTTGGGGTGAAAAATTAATTTGACATGAAAAAATTTCTATAAGACTGTTTTATGTTTAACTTTCTACAATTAAGACACTTATTTTTCTCTACGCTACTGGGAATTGGCTTTGTAGCTTCTAGAGGCTGTTCTGAATGTCTTCACTTAGGTAAAGTTCATATGTTATTTCATAATACTTCTGTATATTTAGCAAGATAGTATGTTGTATTCTGATATTTAGAAAGAACAATGCTTCTCAGGACATTATCTTGTAAGACCCCAACAATGCCCCTGTTTGTTATTACATAGCCTCCTATTATGAGCTGGTACCTAATACTATGGGTCTTATAGGAGTTTTCCCTTGAAAAACAGAACTTTTATTACATATCCACATAATAAATCTCATATATGCACTAGAACAGTGATGGCGAACCTTTTGGAGACAGAGTGCCCAAACTATGACCAATATCCACTTATTTACCATGAAGTGCCAACATGGCATTTTAAGCAGTAACTTATTGCTACCTGTTCTTCCACATTTTTGAATCGTATTGGCCACCTGAGGCCACCAATTCAGGAGAAAGAAGGAGGGCAAATAAGACTCTCGTTGTAGCATCTCACTAGGGTCTCTCTGTAGAGAAAGAATGGTGGGTCCAGCATGATGAGCTTCAAAGATGATGCAGTTCTGTCAGCACCTTCTCACTTTTCCCGCAGTTTGAAACAGCCTATGAAGTGTCGCTTAAGTTGCCTTGGACTGCAGGAAGATTTGGTCCTGTTTGGTGAACTCTGTCCTGGGGCGATGGTCTGAGTGCCCACAAAAATGGCTCTGAGTGCCACCTCTGGCACCCGTGCCATAGGTTCGCCACCACTGCTCTAGAAGATCCCTTTAGCTCTCTAGTTGTATATCCAAAATTGAAACTTATTATTAATATATTGTATGTCAATTGATAAAGAATAGACCACAGAATTATTCCTCTGGTGGCACCAAGAAATCCCAGTACAATACATGTGGGTTGATTTTAAGAATCATTTATTGATAAGACGAATAAAAAGGATTGATTTTGTGCTTTTATATTTTTCTCCTTTTTTAATTGCTTTCTCTCATTTCAGGTTCAATTCCCCTAGGAGAAAAAAAATATATACAATAAATAGTGAATTAAAATGAGACATAATATTCACAGCTTTAAGCTTTTTTGGAGAATAATATAGTTGTGTCTGTACTGATATAATAAAGTCTGGGTACAGTGTTCATTCAATAGTGAACATTTCGGAGGAGATATGATAGAAGAGAAGGGATTGTATAAAACATGAATATAAAAGATTGGGCGCAGCTTTCTAAATCTCTAAAATCTCAGGTTTCAGCTCCCTGTGCATAAATATGTGCCGCAAACAACGGATCTGTGATATGTTTTTGTTACTATTACATCTGAACTTCCATGTTATTGTAAAAATTAAGTTATATAAAGAAATATCACAATGTTAAAAAAGGAATTTTGCTCTAGTCAGCTGGCAAAATACATGATATAGACATTGGCCAAATACTAATTCGGTAAATTGATTTCTCCTTCAACCCTATTTAAATGTTCCATAGTTCACTAATTACTTGTCACATTAATTTCAATAGAATTAGATAAAAAATTGCTGTTGGACAAATCTCAGTAAAACAAAAATATATTTCTTGTATTGACTTTCCTGTGTGACATGATATATAGACATCAGTAAATTATTTTATATAGAGTTAAAGAGGACCTGTCACCCCATTTATCGGCACTAGGAGCTGCTTACTAAAGTAAGCAGCTCCTAGTGCTTGAACAAACGCCGCAGTGTTAGAGTGATAGCGTTACCGGAAACCTCTGGTAACGCTATCTAACACTGCGGCAGGGTATAGTGTAATTGTCGGACAGCTCGCAAAGCTGTCCGATGTATTCATAAGGGGACGGGTTGGGGCGTGACTAGGGGCTGTGAGTGCCGCCTAGCACGCGGCAGTCAATGCCGGCCTATGGAGCGAGCGGGGCGGTTCGGGGTAGAAGCAACGCCCCGGACCGCCCCCTCATGAATACATAGGACAGCTTTGCAAGCTGTCCGATGATTACACTATACCCCGCCGCAGTGTTTGATAGCGTTACCGGAGGTTTCCGGTAACGCTATCACTCTAACACTGCGCCGTTTGATCAAGCACTAGGAGCTGCTTACTTTAGTAAGCAGCTCCTAGTGCCGATAAATGGGGTGACAGGTCCTCTTTAAGTTAATGCTCTTGAGAAAGGAGTCTGTGTTTTTGATGGACTTTGCATTCATGTGTTGCTGGTGAAATAAATCTATATGAGGGATGAGCTGTGGTGACTCCTCGCCTCAGGTGAGTTACATTTATTTATTAACCTGAGGAATATAGGTGGAGGATTGAGCAGCTGTGGAAGTTTCCTATTGTGGACTTGTGACATACTATGACTAAACCATGACTAAGCTTGCATGAGCGAAATGCGTAGGTTATTTTTCTGAGATACCGTTTATTCCTATGCACCTTGCCAAGAAATATGTTTTTATTGCAACTAAATAAAGAAAGAAATTTTTGAAACAACAATCTCCCGAAGCGCTGTTTTTTTAATACGATTATGCCTTTGCCCTGAGTCCGTGGGGATTTTCTTCTTTCCGGAACGCTGGGGGTGAATCAACTACATGGTGAGCTGGACATTCAGATGTTTTGCTTGTATACAAGTGTTTTTAAAATGTAAAAAGAAAGTTACCTAAAGTAAATTAAAGATGCTTCCGCACTAAACCTTCTAGACTTTCTCCAAGCTTTGTGACTAATTCTTCCTGTAAAACATTTGTCATGTAAATGTGTTAGTTATACAAGTGATCTTACTATATTATCTTTATCAGACTGTAGAAACCTTTCTTTATTGTACTGAGGAAACTAACACTTTGTGTAGATATTGTATATGAAAATATCCACTGTTACAGATTTTGGCGACCTTTACATCTCCCTTTGAGGATTCTGTTGTTCTGCTCTGTTATGGTGTACAATTAATAATAATCTTTATTTATATAGCCCAATCAAATTCCGTAGCGCCTTACATATCATAGGGAACATATACAAATATAACATTACATTACAAAGAACAAACAGTTATATGGAACAATAGGAGTGAGGGCCCTGTCCACAAGAGCTTAAAGACTATGAGGATGAGGGTGTTGACATAAGAGGTTGTAGAATGGTGCAGCCATTTTTTATAAGGGAACAATATAAAATAATTTAATAAATAAAAATTCAGCTGCTTGAACCAGCCATCAGCTGCCATCGTATTTACAGGGTCCAAGGTGAAAAAGACTGCAGAGAAGCCTGGAACTTGGTATATATCTGCTGTTTGCCGAAAAATAGAGAGATAGGATATAGGATGGATTAGTAAAGGGAGAGTTGACGTTTCATGCAGTTAGCGAGTGTGATAGGCTTGCCTAAAGAGATGGGTTTTAAGAGCACGTTTGAAGCTTTGGAGGGTGGGTATTAGTCTGAGAGTCCGGGGAGGGCATTCCAGAGAATAGGAGCAACTCGGGAGAAGTCTTGAAGACGTGCATGAAAGGTTCGAATTAAGGTACAGATTAATCTAAAATCACTGGCAGATCGTAGAGCATGAGAAGGCCAAAGACTGAGATGAGAGAAGAGAGAAATGGAGGTGCAGCATTATGGTTATTATTTTAAAGTGAATACGGAAGGAGACAGGCAGCCAGTGCAGTGGTTGGCACAAACTTGAGGCATTCGTGTAGCTGCACCTTTGGTGTTAGTAAGGAGTGAAGAGTATCAAAGAGCCCTTTGGGGTTGTTAGAGAGCAAGGAAATTTGATTAGTAAAATAGACCTGTTTAGCAAGGTGAAGGGCAGAGTTATAGGTTTTTAGCATATATTTGAAGTGTAAAAAGTCTGCAGATGTGCGCAACTTTCTCCACAGACGTTCGGCAATCCTGGAGCACTTACAAAGGAAACTAGTTTGTTCGGTGTGCCAAGGTTGTCTGCGTGTGTGTTGAAAATTTCGGATAGTGAGTGGTGCAATCTCATCTAGCACGCTTCTGACAGTGTGATTATAGTGGTTAGTAGCCAGGTTTGGAAAGGTGAAAGAGGAGATGGTGGACAGTGCAGGCTGTAAGTATTCTGTGGGTTGGTGAGTATCTATAGCACGTAGGTTTCGGTATGAATGACGGGTGGAAGGATTCTGGGCAGGTGAAGGATTATTGAAAATAAAAGTATAAAAACCGAGCCCACAATATCACAAAGACTCAACTGAATGATTTGGACTGACGGAATTATTTTAAGATATACTAATAAGAGCAAGATTTCTTACCACTGTATCACCAGTGCCAAGTGCATCGTCCCCAAAGCAACCAGCGTTTCTCTAATGAGAAATAAATAAAATAAAACTTGTGTTACCTTCTTGTATTACTAGTGATAGAAGCAACTTAATAATATGACAGCAATAATCAGCCAGTGCTCACCTAGGAATATAGGCTCAGATTTACTAAAGCCCCTGCGCCATGTATTAAAGAAGTTTTTGCGCCTTATGTGTAGCAGCTTCATTATTCCACGTGTGACACAAATTTCTGCACTGAAGGGAGCGTTCCAGTGCTCAGTCAGAACATGCACCAGAGTTAACATGCAAAGTCTGGCAGAAATGTGTTGCATGCACCAAAAATCTGGTTCCCTCTGCACACTACACAGGCAAACTGCATATAGTGCAGACTGAGCTGTTTTCAGTAAATTAGTCTATGTGGCACATTTACTAAGGGCTTTGCGCCAGTTTTCTGTCAGAATTTTTCCTTTCTTTCAGATGCAAACTGCTTGCACTGGTATTTAAGAAGTGTCTGCTCCACAATTGTGTTGCACATGGCCCCTTTTAGGCGCAGCTGCTCTAGGCATCATGAAATATAAATTAGGGGGCTCGCCGATGCTCAGTCGAACCATGCGCCAGATTTTTCATGCAACGTAATGTGTTGCATGCCCATGTTAAAAGTGCACCAAAAAAGAGTTGGTGCACTTTGTCAGGGCAATGCGAGGAGCTGCCAGGATCATGAAGAACGGGGACCACAAATCCTGAATCTGGCGTCCACTGCACACTACTTAGGCAAATTGCAAATAGTGCAGTTTGCACTACTCTTCGTAAATGTGCCCACATATATGGATAAAAATTCATGCCACTGATCTAGATATCCAAGAACCCCCTCCCCTATCCCAAATAGAATAAAAAGAAGTGTCATATAATACACTTATAAGAAAAGATGCTCTAGCATTGGTATATTATGGGGAATAACAGAAATGGCAGGAGAAGTGTCTGGTCCTCTTTGAAAGTTCACAGCATGCATAAGATATTAATAAGTGACTGTAGATGTGGAGGTGCTGAACTTATATGGTATTTACAATCACAATTTATACATACCATGGAATACAGCATATTTGTTAGATGTTGAGTAATGGTAAAGTTATTTCTCTATTTCTCCATTTCTTTCACAAAACTTTGCATTACATTTTGGATGTGGTGATTCAGGTTTTGAAGTGAAAAAAAAAAAAACACCACTGGTTTGGTTTGCCTGCTGAAGTGAATGGCCGCATGAACGAGGAGCTCCATTCAGCAACATCCGTACATAGCGGATAAACCAGAGTTCAGATCAGCAACAGACAGGATAGAGCCTTAACGGTCAGGCCTAAAACATAACTTTTAATCGATATCTTAATGCTAGATCTCCAGGTACAGACTGCGCGTGCGTCCAGAAATGCGAATCCATCGAGTGACAGGGGCTATGCGCTTGCGTGGGGACTGCTCCTGGCGTTTGGCGGCATCCAATGAGATATAACATTAGTACCGAGTCACAGGTTAGTGCCAATTGAAAAACAAGTACCCTGTGTTGATATCCTCCAATCCAATCGGAATATGCCATTTTGTTAATTGGCTGACGAATAAGGTAAGAGATACCAAAACTACCATTGGGCGTGTCCGAATATCCCTGAACCAATGAGCTCATAGCCACAGGGCATGTGAGTCACTTCCTGGATACTGTGCATCCCTTCTGCTGACCTTTTGAGCGGTGATTGGGCGGCATAGTGGTCAATATCACATTGCTAGGCAACCCCATTGTTGACTCTGAACTATTGGTGCAAAAGGACAAGTAGTTCCACACTGAAGTGATATATACCTACCCTGGCTCCTCCCACAAATCATTAGCCCCGATCCCCTGATGACGCTGGGTATCCAGCGAAACATGTCGGGGGGGCTATTGTTTGGCTTTTAATTTGACTTGTTTGTGGCTGCGTGTGTAACGGGTCACTGCAGAGACCCGTCGATGCACTTATAGGCTGAGTGAATACCCAGCATTATAGATCACACTAGGTTATGGCAATTTTCATGAAAATAAGAAAAACGCACCTAAAGTTCTGCACTCATAAATCCTAGAAAAAATGACCGAAGCATAAAATTCATCCCCAACATAAAGCAAGTTATCTTGTTAAAATGTAATTATTCAAACTTTTGGGAGTAAGTTTTACTTCATGTCTGGAAAACACAGAACCATTTCAAACTTGGAAATGAAAGAATTTTTACAAACTTTTGCAAATTTTCACTTTTTTGCAGAACGAAACGGGCAAAACTTATTCAATTAAATTTTATAACTAACATGAAAGTACAAGTGTCACGAGCAAAACATTCTCAAAATCACCAGGATATGTTAAAGTCCGAACGTATAACCATATCTTGGAGACAGTCAGATTTGAAAAACTGGTTGGTCATTGGTGAAACTGAAAACTAGTGTCGGTGATAAGGGGTAATAAAATCACGGTTCAATGTAAGCATCTAGCGGGTCAAACCCTCGCCCGACCAAAGGTTTCGCCTCTCAGTTTCTCTTTGCCATGCAAGAGGCGACCATCGTGCCCTGATGGACATTCGGAAGAGAGACGACAAACGAAAGAAAGATGGGGCAAGATGGCCAGCGCCCACTGCGTGTATTTTAAAGCTTGACGGTTATCGGAAAGGTTAATAGCGCGTGGGGTAATAGTGGGATCGGTGCAAAGACTATTTGTAAAAATTAACATGTATCATGTCTCAAACTTTGGCCATTCCAATGTAGACGTTGATGGCTCGCCCCAAATAAAACAATGTAGTTTGTGTAGTCTCTGGCTGACTGCTGCCCTCAGAGAACTAAAGATTTTGGGAAATGTATCATTAGTCTCTTAGAGCAAAAAAAACTGTGCTGTTGACCCAATGGCAACCAGAGCTCAGCTTTCTTTTTCACAGTTATAAAATGTATGCTGAGCTTGATATGATGATTCATGGGCAACTAGAAAGTTTTTACCTCAACTTCAGTGATAGTTGTTGTGCCGCCAGTGGAGTGGAGATGCATGCTCTGCCAGGGGGGCAAAGCTACAGGTACAGGAGACGAGAAACTCCACAAGCACGCCATCCACACAGGTAATCCAGATGGCTCCCCCAACCCGAAGTCAGAAGACTACGGGTCATGTTCTAGGGGCAACTGAAAACAGGACTGTACACCAGGGAACGAGGGAATGGTTTGGAATATATCTCTGAATTGCTGGATTTGTTAACAGTGAATTAGAATTTTTTTCTTTGGGGTAATCTAGAGATGGCGGAGCACTAAACAAATGCTCGGGTACTCGTTATTCGAGACAAACTTTTCCCGATGCTCGTCTCGAATAACGAGCCCCATTGAAGTCAATGGGAGACTCGAGCATTTTTCAAGGGAACCAAGGCTCTGCACAGGGAAGCTTGGCCAAACACCTGGAAACCTCAGAAAAGGATGGAAACACCATGGAAATGGACAGGAAACAGCAGGGGCAGCAAGCATGGATGCCTCTGAGGCTGCTTAATCGCACCATTATGCCAAAATTATGGGCAACAGCATGGCCATGACAGAGTGACCGAATGAGGCTAGATAGCATCTAAAACATACAATAATTGACCCTGATACTATAGGGGACTATGCAGAGGCAGCGGCAGCAGTGGCAGGCTAGAGAGTGGCATGGCGACATACCCTAAATGGACTCAGGTTTCACCAAAGGAGGTGACCAAGAAGAGCTGAAATGATTTCCTATGTGAACAAAAGGTTGACGGTATATTTAGTTGATAACACAGCATGGTGGCGACATAGTGACCAAGTTCCATAATGTATCTGGTGAAACACCCAAAAAATGAGCCTGACACAGCTCGTTTGATAAAGGGACGACATGTGGAGGCAGCCATAGAGACGACTTCCATGATTAAGAGCGACAGTATGGGGCATTCATATTGCTTCTATGATTGAAACTTCAGGTCTCCAGCATGGTGACAGATGGGCCGAGTTCCACTATGTATGTGGTGAAACAGCTGAAAATTCTGCCTGACACAGCTCGTTTGATAAGGGGATGATGTGCTGCATATCCTCTCCTGCTCCAGCGTCTGGGGTATAGAGAGTTGAAAGTTGCGCATGGAGACATTGGTGGACGCTGTGGAGGATCGTGGAGGCAAAATGGACAGGAAACAGCAGGGGCAGCATGCATGGATGCCTCTGAGGCTGCCTAATCTTGGGATGAGCTGGCGGTCCACTGCCAGGCGAGATTTCGCCTGTCCAAGCCCCTGTCTCTCGGCTCCTCCCCACCCAAAATGGGCCTGGGGGCCAGAAGCGTTTACTTTGAAAAAATTATAATTTTCAAAGCAGGCCGGGTCGTTTGAATATTTCACCTAGGAATAATGGAATAGCATAGTGGTTCTATTTTTAATTGTTTTTTCGGAAATGGTTCCATGATTAAGAGCGACAGTATGAGGCATCCATATTGCGCTGCTATGATTGCAACTTCAGGTCTCCAGCTTGGCGGCGACAGATGGGCCACTATGTATGTGGTGAAACAACTGAAAATTCTACCTGACACAGCTTGTTTGATAAGGGGACGATGTATGGAGGCAGTGAACTAGTAGTAGATTAAAGGTGCTGCAGTTAAAACTATGTTAGTTGGATCTTGGGATGGAGCTGGCGCTCCGCTGCCAGGCGAGCTTTCGCCAATCCAAGCCCCTGTCTCTAGGCTACTCCCCAAACAGCACTTCTAAGAACCTTTCGGATCCTCCTCCACCTCCACCTCCTCCGATATGCGCTGAGAAACAGACCTAAGGGTGCTTTGGCTATCAACAAGGGAATCTTCTTCCCCCGTCTCTTGTGACGAGCGCAAAGCTTCCGACTTCATGCTGATCAGAGAGTTTTTCAACAGGCCAAGCAGCGGGATGGTGAGGCTGATGATGGCGGCATCGCCACTGACCATCTGTGTTGACTCCTCAAAGTTACTCAGCACCTGACAGATATCAGACATCCACGTCCACTCCTCATTGTAGACTTGAGGAAGCTGACTGACCTGACTACCAGTTCTGGTAGAAGTTGACATCTGGCAGTCTACAATGGGATCGGAGGATGATGAGGTGACAGACCCAAGCTGGGTTGAGAGGCTCTCCTGTGATTCGAAAATCAATTGAGGTTAACACCTCGCTTTAATCAGCCCAAATCCTATTGATAGGGACCAGCCTTCCTCTGTCAACAAACGGAGTAATGGCTGGTTTCCTGTCCAACACTTATAATTTTGAACAATTTTCGTCTGAAATTCATCAGATTTTTTCGAAAAACGATATCCCATTTCATCAAGTTGATATTGATACAGCATTTAAGGAATTGCAGAAGACATACAAACAGCAGATTAGGGCTTGGTGGGAAATAGCCAGCCTAGAAACATATTTACAACAAAAGCTGGTTTTTAGAGGTCTTCGGATCCCCATTAGACCCAATTCACATCAGGAGGACCCTGAATTTATGAGAGGGTGGGAAATAATTTTGACAGATTGCTCTCTTCGCATGATTAATTATCTGCTAGAGTACGAAAAAAAACATTTTGAGATAGTCAGCCGTAAGCTCGAGAAGGAGATCGCGTATATACAACACTTCTCAAAAACCACAGGCTATACCGAGTGGGAGACTAAATTGCAACGAAACATTGAGTCTCTAGCTAAGGACATCAAAGATAAAAAACATAGGAAATACATCAGAGACATCAAGGATTTTGAGTCTGGCCAAGCTTACAGCTGGAAAAATTACAGACCCACTAATACGAGGTATACTGATATCTCGGAGTCCGAACAGTCAGAATCCGATAGTAGTAACATCTCACAACGCCAAAGAGGGGGAACAAAAAGGAAAAACTTATATCGGAAACCATACCAAAAAAGCAAAACCCCTAACATACAGAAGTCAGATACAACAAGGGACCCGTCAAGGAGGTCTACCCCTGAAACAACATGTACAAACACTCGCCCTTGTGTTCCCTCACTCTCTACTGGCTATACAGCTATGTCCTTGGCACCATCACAATCAAGTACAGCCACCAACGCGACCAACCCTCCCAATACACAGATACCGAGCTTGACCCCCATAAGCACTACTACTACAATGGGGGCAAATGTATATTCCACCAATCCCATCACCCTGTACCCACCTTTTTTAGGCCTACAGGGCCCAACACTTCGGGGCCCCAAAATGTAATTCACAAGCCCTTACCACAAATTGATGACGATCCTAACACAGATATGCAGATTATCAATCTTTCTAACCGTACATTAACCGAGGCTGAGACCAATCTTCTAAAGAAAGGCCTCTCTTTCTCTCCGGTACCCCCGTTCAATGCATTTGAATGGACCAAAGATGTGAACCTCTTTGCACGCAAGTTAGCCTTACATAAATACCATCTTAAAAAAGAGTCTGACATTAATGTCAATAGGGCAAGAGACCAGGCAGCGGAGAATATTCTGGAGGAGTTACTGTTAGAAAATGAGGGCATTACACTCCTTCAATCAGCCCCCTTTACATCGCTGAAACCTAAATCTCATTTTACACCACCACTTGCACAATATCAGGCCATAGGAACTTTTGTTGATATGGTAACTCAAGATATAAGGAAAATCCGTCCATCAAAACATCGAATCCGCTCTAACCTCACCAGTGATGAAACTAAGGCGTTAGAGTTGCTACAAAACAATAGTCAGACCATAATCAAACCGTCTGACAAAGGTGGTAATATTGTCGTGATGAACCGAGATGACTATAAGAATATGGTCATGAGACTACTTAGTGACCGAAAAACGTATAGAACATTACAAAATAATCCCACTAAGATGTTTCTTGAGGAACTTGAAGCGATATTAACTAGAGCTTTACATCATGACCTTATATCAGCAGATGAGAAAAAGTTTCTCTCGAATAAGACACCTACAGTAGCTACCATATACGCCTTACCTAAGGTCCATAAGAGGGTATCTCCTGTACCCGGAAGACCAATAATATCAGGAAATAACAACCTGACACAAAATCCGAGCATTTATGTCGATTCCATATTGGCCCCTTTTGTGGAAGCTTTACCCTCCTTTCTACGTGACACCAAAGACACGGTCACCAGGGTCCAGGATATGGTCTTTTCAACAAACACAATGATTGCTAGCCTCGACGTAGAGGCTCTATACACTAATATTGAGCACGAGCTAGGGCTCAAAGCAGTCGAACACTTTCTGTCCACTAAGAGCATCCAATTCCATGAACACAACGATTTTGTTTTGACACTTTTAAAATTTGTTTTGACGCACAATTATTTTTTGTTTGATGGGACTTATTATTTACAGACAAATGGCACAGCCATGGGCACATCATGTGCCCCCAATTACGCTAATTTATTTTTAGGGTGGTGGGAAGCACAATACGTTTTCATTGACACTAATGACCAGTACACCAAGCACATCCCCTTCTGGGGTAGATATATCGACGATATATTGATCTTCTGGGAGGGGGATGTTGCCTTGTTTGAAGAATTTGTAGCCCACCTCAATCACAATGAGGTGGGCATGAAATTCACTCACGAAATACACCCTCATTGCTTACACTTTTTGGATTTGACCATTTCCCTGGACCCTGATGGCCGTGTCAACACGGAGATTTATAGGAAACCGACAGCGACTAATAGCTTGCTTCACTGGGATACCTGGCATCCAATGCCATTAAAGAGGAGTATACCCATAGGACAATATTTAAGAGCTAGACGGAATTGTTCCACTGAAGGTCCTTTCCAGAAAGAATGTGATAACCTGTACCTGAAATTCCGGAGACGCGGATATCCCAATAAACCCTTACAAAGAGCCTATCGTAGAGCTACACATACCCCTCGTGAGAGGCTGCTCATGGACACACATCCTAAAGTACCTACCCCAAAGATCATTCGTTGTATAGGCACATACGACGGATACGCGTCCGAAGTTACACGCATCCTTAAAAGACACTGGGGAATATTAAGATCAGATTCAGATCTCTGCCAAGTGCTGACGACTACAATGGGGGCAAATGTATATTCCACCAATCCCATCACTCTGTATCCACCTTTTTTAGGCCTACAGGGCCCAACACTTCGGGGCCCCAAAATGTAATTCACAAGCCCTTACCACAAATTGATGACGATCCTAACACAGATATGCAGATTATCAATCTTTCTAACCGTACATTAACCGAGGCTGAGACCAATCTTCTAAAGAAAGGCCTCTCTTTCTCTCCGGTACCCCCGTTCAATGCATTTGAATGAACCAAAGATGTGAACCTCTTTGCACGCAAGTTAGCCTTACATAAATACCATCTTAAAAAAGAGTCTGACATTAATGTCAATAGGGCGAGGGACCAGACAGCGGAGAATATTCTGGAGGAGTTACTGTTAGAGAATGAGGGCATTACACTTCTTCAATCAGCCCCCTTTACATCGCTGAAACCTAAATCTCATTTTACACCACCACTTGCACAATATCAGGCCATAGGAACCTTTGTTGATATGGTAACTCAAGATATAAGGAAAATCCGTCCATCAAAACATCGAATCCGCTCTAACCTCACCAATGACGAAACTAAGGCGTTAGAGTTGCTACAAAACAATAGTCAGACCATAATCAAACCGTCTGACAAAGGTGGTAATATTGTCGTGATGAACCGAGATGACTATAAGGATATGGTCATGAGACTACTTAGTGACCGAAAAACGTATAGAACATTACAAAACAATCCCACTAAGATGTTTCTTGAGGAACTTGAAGCGATATTAAATAGAGCTTTACATCATGACCTTATATCAGCAGATGAGAAAAAGTTTCTCTCGAATAAGATACCTACAGTAGCTACCATATACGCCTTACCTAAGGTCCATAAGAGGGTATCTCCTGTACCCGGAAGACCAATAATATCAGGAAATAATAACCTGACACAAAATCCGAGCATTTATGTCGATTCCATATTGGCCCCTTTTGTGGAAGCTTTACCCTCCTATCTACGTGACACCAAAGACACGGTCACCAGGGTCCAGGATATGGTCTTTTCAACAAACACAATGATTGCTAGCCTCGACGTAGAGGCCCTATACACTAATATTGAGCACGAGCTAGGGCTCAAAGCAGTCGAACATTTTTTGTCCACTAAGAGCATCCAATTTCATGAACACAACGATTTTGTTTTGACACTTTTAAAATTTGTTTTGACGCACAATTATTTTTTGTTTGATGGGACTTATTATTTACAGACAAATGGCACAGCCATGGGCACATCATGTGCCCCCAATTACGCTAACTTATTTTTAGGGTGGTGGGAAGCACAATACGTTTTCATTGACACTAATGACCAGTACACCAAGCACATCCCCTTCTGGGGTAGATATATCGACGATATATTGATCTTCTGGGAGGGGGATGTTGCCTTGTTCGAAGAATTTGTAGCCCACCTCAATCACAATGAGGTGGGCATGAAATTCACTCACGAAATACACCCTCATTGCCTACACTTTTTGGACCTGACCATTTCCCTGGACCCTGATGGCCGTGTCAACACGGAGATTTATAGGAAACCGACAGCGACTAATAGCCTGCTTCACTGGGATACCTGGCATCCAATGCCATTAAAGAGGAGTATACCCATAGGACAATATTTAAGAGCTAGACGGAATTGTTCCACTGAAGGTCCTTTCCAGAAAGAATGTGATAACCTGTACCTGAAATTCCGAAAACGCGGATATCCCAATAAACCCTTACAAAGAGCCTATCGTAGAGCTACACATACCCCTCGTGAGAGATTGCTCATGGACACACATTCTAAAGTACCTACCCCAAAGATCATTCGCTGTATAGGCACATACGACGGATACGCGTCCGAAGTTACACGCATCCTTAAAAGATACTGGGGAATATTAAGATCAGATTCAGATCTTTGCCAAGTGCTGACGAAAAATCCGAGTGTTACATATCGACGCAGTCAGAACCTCAAAGACCACCTGGTAAAAAGTTACTTACCCACGGACCCTACACAAACAACTTGGTTGAAATCTGACACAAAGGGATCCTTCCCATGTGGCAGTTGTAATTTCTGTCCCCAAGTACTAAAAGCCAAATCCTTTTGTAACCCATGTGATGGTCGTGAGTATATGATTAAACAGTTTATCAACTGTAAAAGTACCAACATTATCTACATTGCTTCATGCCCCTGTCCCAAATTATACGTGGGGAAAACCACACAGCAATTTAGACGCCGGATTTCTCAACACCTCAGTTCTGTACGGACTAATGCAGATGTCCCGATTGCTAGGCATATGCATGAATACCATCATGGTAACCCTAGCCTATTGAAATTTTGGGGCCTCTGCAAGGTGTCATTGGGCCCAAGAGGAGGGGACCTAGATCGCAAACTCCTCCAAGTCGAAGCTAGATGGATCTATCAGTTGAATTCCCTGAGCCCCAATGGGTTAAATGAGGGTTTTTCCTATTCTGCATTCCTATAAGTATCAACCTCTTCATTATGTTGGACTTCAATTATTGTTTGTTACTGAGATTCTACTTATTAATTACAATAATAGTTACATATCACACATGTTTGGGAGCCTTCGGTAGGTGGATCATTCAAAAATTATTTGACAATTTGGCAAATAAATATATATGTTTATTGAGTATAATGGGATATTCAATTTTGTACCCCCTTCCCTATCCCTTTGATCAAAACTCATAACATATGTCATGTTTGCACACCTAATTCATGACATAGAATGGTACTTACCTATTCCGACGTATATAGTCCTTGATCTCTGATGGAGGGACTTGTTTATCGTAGGCTACATTCTACTTAGGCATGCGCAATACCACTTAGTAGATTTCACTAAGTCCCCACGCAAGCGCATAGCCCCTGTCACTCGATGGATTCGCATCTCTGGACGCACGCGCAGTCTATACCTGGAGATCTAGCATTAAGATATCGCACATGCGCGTACTTTCCATGTACCGCGATATCCTATGATTCAGTACTATGTTCTCGCGCATGCGCGAGTTTTTATAAATATCGCGATCATTCGCAAGACCATCGAATATGACAGTGGTGACATCATCATTGATGGACGTCGCCCTCCGATGCCCCTGGCGTTTGGCGGCATCCAATGAGATACAGCAATAGTACAGAGTCACAGGTTAGTGCCAATTGAAAAACATGTACCCTGTGTTGATATCCTCCAACCCAATCGAAACATGCCATTTGATAATTGGCTGACGAATAAGGTAAGAGATACCAAAAGTACAATTGGGCGTGTCCTAATATCCCTAAACCAATGAGCTCATAGCCACAGGGCATGTGAGTCACTTCCTGGATATGGTGCATCCCTTCTGCTGACCCTTTGAGCAGTGATTGGCCGGTATAGTGGTCAATAACACATCACTAGGCAACCCCACTGTTGACTCTGAACAATTGGTGAGAAAGGACAAGTAGTTCCACCCTGAAGTGATATATACCTACCCTGGCCGGGTTAAACATTTTGAAAATGAGAGTTATAACTTTAATTTTTTTTTAACTTTTTTTTGTGTTTTTTTGTTTTTTTTTGTGTTTTTTAGTTTTTAAAACCAAACGATGCTATCCTATTGCTATGGCTATTTTCTAGCCAAGTATGAAAGCACACTACTATGCCAGATGAGATGACGCTGAGTTATTAAACAAAATAAACGTAAAATAAAAAAGGAAATGGCAGACTGTGCCTAATTGAAATCCAACCCCTAATAAATTTTCCCACTTCGGTCTTTGCAATGGATATGTGCGTCACTAAGCGCAAAACACACCGGTCGCAAGTCTCACTACAAATTGCTCACAATTTGCTAGTAGATGCACTGCAGCAAGTACAGCCACCAGCAGATCAACCAGAAATCAAATATATTTTATTTACAAGTCTGTCCTAAGACAGGATAGAGCCTTAACGGTCAGGCCTAAAACATAACTTTTAATAGGTCTATAAAATTGTAATCGATTATTATCACACAGTGAGTATATAGTACTATAGTACAGAGTCACAGGTTAGTGCCAATTGAAAAACATGTACCCTGTGTTGATATCCTCCAACCCAATCGAAACATGCCATTTGATAATTGGCTGACGAATAAGGTAAGAGATACCAAAAGTACAATTGGGCGTGTCCTAATATCCCTAAACCAATGAGCTCATAGCCACAGGGCATGTGAGTCACTTCCTGGATATGGTGCATCCCTTCTGCTGACCCTTTGAGCAGTGATTGGCCGGTATAGTGGTCAATAACACATCACTAGGCAACCCCACTGTTGACTCTGAACAATTGGTGAGAAAGGACAAGTAGTTCCACCCTGAAGTGATATATACCTACCCTGGCTCCTCCCACAAATCATTAGCCCCGATCCCCTGATGATGCTGGTGATCCAGCGAAACATGTCGGGGGGGCTATTGTTTGGCTTTTAATTTGACTTGTTTGTGGCTGCGTATGTAACGGGCCACTGCAGAGACCCGTCGATGCACTTATAGGCTGAGTGAATACCCAGCATTATAGATCACACTAGGTTAATCAGCAGCCTCGGACTTGCGAATTTTAAACTCACTGTGTGATAATAATCGATTACAATTTTATAGACCTTTAAAAGTTATGTTTTAGGCCTGACCGTTAAGGCTCTATCCTGTCTTAGGACAGACTTGTAAATAAAATAGCACTTCGCCTTGGCAGTCCTAAAAGGGCTCTCCTGTGATTCGCAGATCAGCAACAGAACTCACCTTTTAAAGCATAATGCCGGGTAACACATCAGGCACATGAACAAAGTAGAGGAACAACAAGGAGCCGCAAAACAAACCCATAGGCCATTATTTTCCGATGGGTCCACGGAATAAAAAAGATGACGCTGACTGTAGCAGACAAGAAACCAATGGTCCACACCATACTACTTGCAGATAACAACAAGCCCAACTCTAAGTTACTCCAAATCCCCTCAGGTGCTGGAAATACCAGAAAGTTGGGGTTTAAAGGAAACCTACCACTTGAAGTGGTAGGTGTAGGATGGGAATACCGAGCACCAGCTCAGGGTGAGCTGGTGCCCGGGATCTTGTTTTTGTTAGTGTCCTAAACCGCTGTATTGCGGTTAATAAAACACTTTTTAAAAAAACACATCTCCGGCGACCAGCTCACCCGAGCTGGGCTCGTTATTCCCATCTACCCCTACTCACTTATCAATGTAGGTGTTCCTTTAAAAAAATAAAGGTCTCTCTACTGGCTCAGACACCGACCTCAGAGGAGCCCTTCACATTCTCTGCCTCAAACTAGTATCTCTAGTACAGCTTCGGCGCACTTCATCATCAGAGAAAACAGTCTCTAAACAATACAAAAACAAATGAAACAAAAAACCTCTCAAACTTTTCCCTCCCCCACTCAACGTGGAGAAGAAAATGGCATCACTACAATGCCGTCACAATGGGGACACGTGTAGTCTTTATTTCTGCTAGCAAAAGTGTGCTTTTTTTCAAGTACACCACTTGGGTCGCCGACCATATGCAGTGCACCTTATGTGTCTTAGTTTCCAGATTTTCCTTGATACTTTCAACTATGCATCACTTTTTATTTTGCTTATTTTTGCAACTTTTTAACGCAAATATGCACCTGGTCCGGGAGTGCAAAGGAAGGATTTTTTTATAGCCCTGTTCAACATGCAATTTTAAATATTAATGTTTTAAATGTTTAAAATTTTGCACAAAGAACCTGCTTTTAAAATTCATAGGGGGCGTGGCTTGGCCGCGAGCGAGTATGGCCGCGTGAAGGGAGAGCTCTGGGTCTGTCTCCGTCAATAAGCGACCTGCACCGGCAATAAGGACGTGAAATGCCCAGCAAACAGACCGGCACAGCGCCCAGCGCTCTGGGGAGAAACAGAGAAGCAAGGGAATCGGCAGGTAAGCCGATAGAACACTTTTTCGGCGGAGCCGCAGGCCGTTCCCAAAATGGCGCCGACTCACATGGCGCGACCACGCCAAGAAAGCAAACGGCGGCCCGGGTGCACAACAAGCGCCCTCTACAAGAAAAGGGGCAAGAATCCTCCCCAATAAGGATATACCACTAGAAACATGGGGAAATAACTCACCAGCTCCTAGTTCATCAAGATCGTCAGAACGATCCTCAATACAGCCCTCCCCAGTATATATGGCAGATGAAGAAAGCATGCTGCCGCTGAACCTGCAAATGAGTGACAGCACAGACCCCTCATGCTCCCCCCTGCAGCTTAATCCTCTTGAAGAAACAAGGTCTGCATCCAACAGCCCTGCAAAACAAAAAGCCAAGCACCACAACTCTCCACAAGATGACATATCTAATACTTTAACATCTGATGGCTCAAACCTTGACAAACAGGTTTTAGATGGCTTTGCTGCATTCCAAACTACAGAAAAGCTGGTTTCTGAACACACTCTTAAAACCATGCTAGAAGCGCTCCGTAGCTCTTTACAGCGAAAGATATCATTTCACTGGTGAAACCTATTCAAACATCTATACAAGAACTGGGAGATAGGGTATCCCAATCAGAAGATAAACTAACCTCATTCGTACAAGCACATAACGAATTAGTGGATTCTCATAACTCACTGGAAGACTCAGTGTCCGCAATTCAGGCTAAAATTATAGACTCTGAAGACAGGGACAAACATAATAATATCAAATTCAGAGGCATTTTAGAAACCGTACCCAATATTCACTTGAAATCGTATATACAACAGTTAACAAAAACCTTTCTTCCAAACCTGGCGGAATACGAGCTCTGTATTGACAGAGCACACAGAGTGCCCAAACCTAGCAACCTTCCAGACTCAATACCGCATGACGTCTTGGCAAGATTCACATATTACCATGTTAAAGAACAACTCCTGTCTGAAACAAGAAAGCTTCAAACCCTCCCAGCTCCCTATGAATCCATAAAACTATTTATGGACCTATCTGCGGCTACATTACAAGCTAGGAAGAAGATGTATCCTGTTACGTCCCACCTTAGAGAAAAAGAAATTCCATACAGATGGGGCTTTCCCACAAAAGTCCTAGTGAAGTGGAAAAACTCCATAGTAGCTATCAAAACGGTAGAAGAAGGTTTGGAGCTGATGGAATCATGGGGAATATCCAATGATGAAAACTAGCACAATCCGAAGCCTCAACGTCAAAGTCGCCTAAACTCAGAATGGAGAACCAAATGAGAGCTGTACACTTCTCAGCAGTCCTGAAAAAACTTTCCACAGACAAGGAGACAACCGACCACCTATCACGTTTCCACTGGAACTACCCCGAAGAAGTACTCGATAATTCCGGTACCAAGAAACATGTTAAATGTTGTTATGTTTCAGGTTTTGTTAATTATTGTGATTTTTTCATAGGCCTATGGAATTATACGCTTTTTATGTCACTTATTATTGTATCCCGTATGGTAATACACAAAGCTGTTGATAGAACATCTAGAGTTATATATTGCTCCCAATTAACCAAACTCTAATGGGGCTGACAATTTTATCATTAAACGTAAAAGGGATGAACACCCCATTCAAACGGTCACTCTTATGGAAAGAGGCTAAGGGGGAAAAATGTGATATTTTATGTATCCAGGAAACCCACGCAAAATCCACAAATCCTCCAAAAATATCCAACCCATCATTCCCAAATATTTTTATGTCCACCTTCCCTAAAAAGAAGAGAGGAGTCCTTATTGCCCTCAAATCAACCCTGCCTGTATCTGTCAACAACTTAGAGATTGATAAAGAAAGCCGATATATAATACTTTTATGTGAAATCAACAGCATAACCTACACTATTGTAAATTTATATGCGCCCAACAGCGGTCAAGTCTCTTTTATTAGAAGACTATTGAAAAGAGTAGACAAGGTTAAAAAAGGTAACCTTATACTTTAACACTACCATGCAACCCTCAGAGGACACTACTACAACCAGAAACTACAGACCCCAAACTCTAAGTAATCTCCTACGGGAAAATGACCTACACGATATATGGAGAATTCAACACACCTCTGAGAGGGATTACACATACTTTTCCCCAAGGCACAAAACATACTCTCGCATAGATATGTTTATAATCAATAAAAATCTTATAGGCCTAATTAAATGGTCAGACCATGCCCCGGTAAAAATTACAATATTAGAACAACACACAAGTCAAAATGACTACATATGAAAGGCAGATATGTCAGCCATAGCACACCCCCTTAACTCAGCAAAAATAGAACTAGCCCTCAGAGAATTTTTAACTTTCAACGATAATGGCGAAGCTGATATCTTTTCTATTTGGCTTATGCATAAAGGCTATATTCAGGATGATCTCAGGAAACTGGAACATAAAATTAAAAAAGCTAGAAGATATCAACCGGTCCTTAGAGAAAATCCATCAATTAGAAAATATTAATAAAATAACAATCTCACAAACCTCTCTAGAAGCATTAAATAAAGAAAGGGACCACCTGAGAAACCTTTTGCTTCATAACCAAGCCCGTATTCTCCACAAGCTCAAAATAAAATATTATTCGCAAGACCGCAAAGCCGGTGCCCTCCTTGCGAACAAATTAAAAAAAAGAAAACTGAAAGCTAACATACGATACATAAATCACCCACATACTGGTAACAAAGTAATGAACCCAAGAGACATAGCAAATTCATTTAAAGATTTTTACGAGCAACTTTACAATTTAAAACAGGACTCCCATACCATTATACCATCTCCTGAACAAATTCAAAATTATCTAGACTCCCTTTCTCTGCCAAAAATATCCGCTGAAGACATTCTAAAACTCAACACCCCTATCTCAACTGAGGAAGTACTAAAAACCATAAAACAATTTCCTTCTAACAAAGCGCCGGGCCCAGATGGCCTACCAGGAGCTTATTACAAAAAATTCTCTAATATAATTGCACCTTACCTAGCAAGAGTATTTGAAGCTGCCTCCTCTAGGGGAGAATTTCCAGAAGCCATGCTCTCCTCCATAATAGTGACACTACCAAAACCAAATAAGGCTACAGATAACCCAGCTAAATATCGCCCTATTTCATTACTAAATGAAGATGTAAAAATTTACGCCCGAATCTCAGCAAATAGATTAAAAAAAATTATCCCCAATTTTATTACTCATGACCAAACGGGTTTTACCCCGGGAAGACAGGCCTCTGATAATACGAGGAAACTAATAGATCTCCTTCAGATATGTGAAATAGAACAAACCCCAGCCTCATTTTTAACAATTGATGCAGAAAAAGCATTCGACGGGGTGAACTGGGACTACTCATTTGCCACCTTAAGCAAGTTTGGACTTACTGGTCCGATCCTGAAAGCTATTCAAGCTCTCTACTCCAACCCTTCAGCGAGAGTGTTTGTTAATGGTAGGCTGTCACAAAAGTTCACCCTGTCGAATGGTACAAGACAGGGATGCCCCCTTTCCCCCATCATTTTTATTTTATCTATAGAGCCACTGGCAGAACACATAAGGAATACCCAACTAATTACTGGCATAAAAGTCGGAAGGCAAGAATACAAAATTTCCCTTTTTGCCGACGACATTATTTTATCACTGACTAACCCTGAAATCTCCATTCCAAATGCACTAAAAATCCTTCAGGAATTTGGAAAAATCACATATTATAAGATTAACAATTCAAAATCACAAGCTCTTCCGGTCAATGTGAAGATGGAATCAATCCAGAAACTAAAACAGGACTACAACCTAGACTGGCAACCAGAACACATAACTTATTTAGGTATTGAACTAGCCTTCCCGACTAAAAACTATAAATATAACTATGCCCACCTTATAGCTAAAACGCATAAAGACCTTCTAGATTACTCTAAAGTGCTGTTATCTTGGTGTGGACGTATAACGTCCTATAAAATGATGACCCTCCCAAAATTCATATACATCTTTAGGACTATTCCCATTCCAGTACCAGAATCATTCTTTAGAGTGGCCAATACTCAATTAAGGAAATTCATTTGGCAAGGGAAAAGCCCAAGGATTGCTCTTCATACACTCACAAAACCAAAATTAACAGGTGGCTTGGGAGTACCTCATCTAAAAGACTACTACAAGGCATCAGTCCTAAGCCAAATTAAACCTTGGTGGAACAATGACTCAAACAATAGATGGTGTAATATTGAAAGACACTACAATAGGGATTCCCCCCTGCAAACAAGACTTATAAACCATCTATGGCAAACCCAAACAACGGCACCTAAACTGAGTACTATGATAGCCTCTGAACAAACATGGAAAGAGGTGACGTCTTCCTCTATCCAAGATCTAGAACGCTTACCGCCTGAGTATATTCCCATATCTATATTTGAATCTAACATTCAAAATATCAACCTACGCTACTGGCGTTCACAAAACATTCTAACACTTGCAGATTTACTTACCAACCAAAAACTGGCCTCCTTTTCCAGCCTATTTACTAAATACAACCTCCCCACCGGAGAAATATTCAATTATCTTAAAATCCGTAAATACATGCAGAATCTTAATCCCGATAATCTGTTAATGAACAAAGACATTATCAGTTTTTTTCCAAATAATTCAGCCCATAAAAAAGGGATTTCATTCTTCTACTCATTAATAAACAACAAAGGGACAATATCCAAACTACCATATATGAAAGCCTGGGAAAAAGAGTTAGGGCAAACCTTTAACAATATACAATGGAAGGACACCCTCTCCTTAACACACTCCACACATAGTGTTTCCCACATAGAGGCAATAGTTAAGACACATATGCGCTGGTATTTTACGCCTGCACGCCTACATAAAAATTTTAACTCCTCATCCCCGGGATGCTGGAGATTGTGTGGCCAAAAAGGCTCACTATTACACATCTTATGGACATGCCCTAGAATCAGAACCTTATGGATGGAGGCATACAATCTGATTAAAAATCTGGGCATTACAAATATCCCATTTTCACCAGCCGTATTATTACTAGAGATGAGCGAGCACTAAAATGCTCGGGTACTCGTTATTCGAGACAAACTTTTCCCGATGCTCGAGTGCTCGTCTCGAATAAAGAGCCCCATTGAAGTCAATGGGAGACTTGAGCATTTTTCAAGGGGACCAAGGCTCTGCTCAGGGAAGCTTGGCCAAACACCTGGGAACATCAGAAAAGGATGGAAACACCACGGAAATGGACAGGAAACAACAGGGGCAGCATGCATGGATGCCTTTGAGGCTGCTTAATCGCACCATTATACCAAAATTATGGGCAACAGCATGGCCATGACAGAGTGACCGAATGAGGCTAGATAGCATCTAAAACATACAATAATTGACCCTGACACTATAGGGGACGGCATGCAGAGGCAGCGGCAGCAGTGGCAGGCTAGAGAATGTCATGGCGACATACCCCAAATGGAATCAGGTTTCACCAAAGGAGGTAAGCAAGAAGTGCTGAAATGATTTCCTATGTGAACAAAAGGTTGACGGAATATTTAATCGATAACACAGCTTGGTGGCGACATAGTGACCAAGTTCCATAACGTATCTGGTGAAACACCCGAAAAATGAGCCTGACACGGCTCTTTTGATAAGGGGACGACATGTGGAGGCAGCCATGGAGACGACTTCCATGATTAAGAGCGGCAGTATGGGGCATTCATATTGCGCTGCTATGAATTGCAACTTCAGTCTCCAGCATGCGCGACGATAGACAGAGTTCCACTATGTCATCCTGTTGAAACACCGAAAATCTGCAGTGAACAGCTCAGTTTTGATAAGGGGATGATGTTGCTGCATATCCTCTCGTGCTCCAGCGTCTGGGTGTATAGAGTTAATGAAATGAGGACATTGTGAGGACGTGTGGAGGATCGTGGAGCAAAATGGACAGGAAACAGCAGGGCAGCACAGCATGGATGCCTCTGAGCTGCCTAATCTTGGGATGAGAGCTGGCGGCCTCACTGCCAGGTCAGCCTTTCGCCTGTCCAAAGCCCTGTCTCTCGGCTCGCTCCTCCCCACCAAAATGGGACTGGGGGCAGAACGTTTACTTGAAAAATTATAATTTTCAAGCAGGCCGGGTCGTCTTTGAATATTTCACCTCAGAAGAATGGATAGCATCGTGTTCTATTTTTACTGTTTTTTTCCGAAATGGTTCATGATTAAGAGCACAGCTATGGGCATCCATAGGCCGCTATGATTGCAACTTCAGATATTCCACATTGGCGGCGCCAGATGGGCCGATTCCACTAGTATCTGTGAAACAACCCTGAAATTCTGCCTGACACAACGACGTTCATGTATAAGGGTTACATGTTAGGGAGGCAGTGACTATAGTATATTAAGGTGCGCAGTTACAAACGCGTATTTATTAGTATAAGCCAAAACCAAGTACTAGAAGCCGAGGCCCCTACATTGTACCCCCCACCCCAAAACCTGGTTCAAACCTATATATTTTTACATCGCGTATCAGCCGAGTTTTTGCGTTTCAGCATATTGTTTTTGTGCTGAAAAACCGTGCTATACTCGAGTATATTGGCATGATTAGTTGGATCTTGAGATCGGAGCTGGCGCTCCGCTGCCAGGCGAGCTTTCGCCATCCAACCCTTTCTCGGCTACTCCCCAAACAGCACTTCTAAGAACTCTTTGTATAAAGATCAAGTGTAGTAGCGTTCTTAAAGTTGGGGTTATGGCGGTGAGGGGAATGTAACAGATCGCAAGAAGCGCTGAAATAATATCATAAATAAAAAGTTTGCCAGTATATTTTTGTGATACACATCAGGTGGCGACAAATGTAAAGTTTGATGTGAATCCATAACAACACCAAATTCTGCTTGACCGTTCGTTTGATAAGGCACCATTATGGAGGCAGCTATATGGACGACTTTTGGTAGGCAGCTATGGCATGACGTGTGGAGTTAGCAATGATACAAGTGGTGGATGCAGCTAAAAAGACGACATGTGGAGGCGGCTATGGAGACAATTTTAATTTGGATGTGCCTGTATGTGGCAGTCACAAAAAGTTTTCAAACCAGAAGAGCAGGTAGGTGGCCTGCAGAAAAATTAAATAGCTTGAGTGCCTGTATGTGGCATCCCAAAAATTGCTTAAAAACAGAGGACCGGTAGTGTCCCTCCCAAAAAATTAAATACTAGAGTATATAGCTACGCCATTTGGCCTGGCAAAAATGCCAGTTTCCCTATGCTTTAGTGGACAAAGAGGAGGAGAAGGAAGACAATGAGAGGAGGCTTATTCAAGGTTGAGCTTCTTTCACCTGTGGAGAATGAAAATCAGGAAACTCCGGGCTTTATTTCATCTTGATAAGCGTCCACCTGTCACGTCTGTCAGTCGACAGCGTGTTACGCTTATCGGTGATGATGCCACCAACAGCTGCATTGAAACCCGCGTCGGACAACACTACTAGCGCAGGGCAGGCAAGAACTCCAGGCGTACACGCCAGTTCGTGCCACATGTCCAGCTTTGAAACCCTATAGTTGTAGGGAGCTGTGTGATCATTTAGGACGAGGTATGGTGCTAGTACTCTCCCTCACCATCTTCTGTAAAGATCAGCCCTACTCTGCGCGAGACTGGGGACAGGTGAACGATGTTTGCTGCGGGTGACATAAAACTGGCATGCCTTTAAAGCGTACCCCTGCCAGTGCTGGAAAAGCCTGCGCTCGCCGCCTACATCCTCCCTCGCTACTTTCCGCAGAAGTACGCCCTCTGGCCCGCTAGCGCTTGTCATGAAAGGGAATACTGTTGTCAGCCTTGTGCCACCAATGGCTGCGTATCCTGCATTCTCCACATCCTTTCCTCTCCCGGAGAGAGTGGACAAGATTTTGTTGTGTACCGTGGTCCATGCAGAGTGAATACCCAGTAATCGGTGCTAGGAATAAATTCTTTGACGTCTGAGGGGTCACGGGATAGGCAGCTAGCATGAAATCTGCCATAATGCGCCAGAGTCCCACGCGCAAGATTCACTCCCCTCCTTGGCCTGACTGCCACATTTCCTCCTCCTCCACACTTCCTCTTCTTCTGCCCATACACGCTGAACAGTGAAGCCTGGAACAAGGTCCCCTCTCTTCTCGTCGCCAACATTCTCCGTACGCCTCTTCCTTCCGCTATCCTCCTCCGTTATGCCGGAGAAACAACCTAAGGTGCTTTGGCTGATCAACAAGGGATCTTCTTCCCCCGTCTCTTGTGACGCGCAACAGCTTTCCGACTTCAGGCTGACCAGAGATTTTTTCAATCACCAGGCCAAGCAGCGAGATGGGAGGCTGATGACTGGCTAGGCATGCGCCACTGACCCATCTGTTTTTGAACCCTCAAAGTTACTCAGCCACCGTGACCGAATATCAGACATCCAACGTCCATCGTCATTGTACGCTTTGAGGAAGCTGACTGACCGGCACTAACCATTTCTGGAGAAGTTTACATCGTGCAGTCTACATCGCTCTGCGCTGCTGGTAAACTCTGGATAACATGGTTAATGTTGGAATATCCTTCACCTCGTGGGCACGCGCCACAACTCGTCGACGGGCAGTTGAGGCCGGCGTCTGCGGCTGGGCCCTAGATGTGCACATCTGTTCTGGGATTCCTGAAAATGCGCACAATCAGAGCCACCTTCGTGAGTCAAATCAGACAGATTGGGGTATTCTTGAGGCAACGCGAACTATGAGATTTACACAATGGGGCCAGTCACTGCACATGTGTCATGTCCTGCCGAGTTCAGAGCCGCCACCAGGTTCGGCCGTTTGTCACCACACCATGCCTGGCCTCACGGGTTCGCGCGTGCCGCCCACAGATCGGTCTCGCCGTATTGCCCTGTATATAGCTCTTGGGCGTGTGCTCTTTGATTGCCTAGTCTCAGCAGTTTAGCGACGGCAACTGCCTGCTGGTGTCTAGAGCTACCGACTGAATGGCGCCATGCCCAGATGTTAATTCGGAGATGAGGAGTGGAGGAGGGGTTGGTGGGAGGGAGGAAGGAGGCATGTAGGCCTTGAACCTGAGACCGAGTAGGCCCCGCAATCCTTGGCGTCGGGCAGTATAAGCCCAGCCCAGGGTCAGACTCAGGTCATCCATCCGCCAATTTTAACCCATGTGCCGGTCATGCGATATATAGTTGGCCTGCCCCGACAGCACTCTTCCACTGTCTGTGGGTCAGATAGAAGCTTGTCAAGAACGCGTTGGTCGGGCATGCGATGATTTCTCCTGACACGTGCTGTGCGGGGCTGGGAGCGTCACATCCGGAAAGATTGGCGGCTGGGGACCGAATACCGAGGGCGGCCGCCGCCATGAGGTTTCGAAAGCCTCGTCGTCTACCAGCCTATAGGCAGCATCTCCAGGCTAACAACTTGGAGATGTTTGACGTTGAGGCTTTGGGGCGTTGGGTGGGTTGCGCTAAGTAACTTCTTCCTGGGTTCTTGGTTGATCACATTACAGCACCACATACAGCCAAGATACTTTTCGGCTACCCTTTGCTTTTTTTCATCTCCTCCCCCCATCTCGTAGGTCTGACTGAGACCACAGAAGAGTTGATCCTTTATGTCGAGATTTTTTTTGTTTATTGAGTCATGAATATAAATCATTAATATTCCTAAGTGTCCTGGGACTGCAACAAGAAGAGAAGCCACGTCCATCACCACCATTCCAATATACTGGAGATTCGGCATTAGGAACATGTCACCCACCAGAGGTCCCGGGAGTGATCACACCGAGAGGAACACTTGTTTTATAAACCCAACTTCATCTGTATCACCATCACATTCAAAGCACCAATGTAGGCAAATTTACTGGGTAAAGTAAACATTAGTTGAAGTTGAAATATGAGAAATTTGCACATTTGCAAATAACTCAACATGCGTGAGTCACGCATACCAATTATAAAAGAAATAGTAAACTTGGAAAAGGATTGTCGGAACTTTAAAGGAACCTGACATCATAATTTGACCGACTAAACCACTACTTGTAGGTTGCAAAATAGTGTAACACCTTCCAGACCATGTGGTGTCCAGTGTGGTGTCATCAACCAGAAAATCTACTTTGAAATTAAGGTCAAAAGATAAAGTCAAGGAGGCAGAAAATTTAGCACTGAAGTCAAGCTCTCCTCACCGCATCAAGTCCCTGGATACAGAGTCATCATTTCCAGTACAAAGCTCCAAACCTTCCTTACAACAAATCGTTCCAAAGCAATGAAACTTCTCTTCTCTATAGGCAGCTATAAAGACGACGTGTGGAGGCAGCTATAAAGACGACGTGTGGAGGCTGCTATGGAGACAATTAAATTTGGATAGTGCCTGTATGTGGCAGTCCCAAAAAGTTTTCAAAACAGGGGACCGGGTAGTTGGCCCTCCACAAAAATTAAATAAATAGAGTGCCTTTATGTGGCAGTCCAAAAAAGTTTTCAAAATAGAGGACCCGGTAGGTGGCCCTCCAGAAAAATTAAATAGATAGAGTACCTGTATGTGGCACTCCCAAAACATTTGCAATACTGAGGACCGCGAATGTGGCCCTCCATAAAAATGTAATACATACAGTACTATAGCTAGAGCCAGTTGCAACTGGCAACTCCTGGCAACTGGCAACTCCTTCCTCTGCAACTGAAGGAGGAGAAGGAGGACAATGAGGAGGAGGAGTGCATACATGAGAATAATTCAGGTTGAGCTGCTTTCACCTGGTGGAGAATGGAAATCATGAGAAATCCAGGCTTTATTCATCTTGATAAGCGGCAGCCTGTCAGCGTTGTCAGTCGACAGGCGTGTACGCTTATCGGTGATGATGCCACCAGCTGCACTGAAAACCCGCTCTGACAACATGCTAGCGGCAGGGCAAGCAAGAACCTCCAAGGCGTACAGCGCCAGTTTAGGCCACATGTCCAGCTTTGAAACCCAGTAGTTGTAGGGAGCTATGTGATCATTTAGGACGATGGTATGGTCAGCTACGTACTCCCTCACCATCTTTCTGTAAAGATCAGCCATACTCTGCCGAGACTGGGGACAGGTGACAGTGTCTTGCTGGGGTGACATAAAACTGGCAAAGGCCTTGTAAAGCGTACCCCTGCCAGTGCTGGACAAGCTGCCTGCTCGCCTACTCTCCCTCGCTACTTGTCCCGCAGAAGTACGCCCTCTGCCTCTAGCGCTGTCAGAAGGGAAATACTGTTTCAGCTTGTGCACCAGGGCCTGCTGGTATTCATGCATTCTCACACTCCGTTCCTCTACAGGGATGAGAGTGGAAAGATTTTGCTTGTACCGTGGGTCCTGGAGAGTGAATACCCAGTAATCGGTGCTGGAAAAAATTATTCGAGCGCGAGGGTCACGGGATAGGCAGCCTAGCATGAAATCTGCCATATGCGCCAGAGTACCAACGCGCAAGAATTCACTCCCCTCACTGGCCTGACTCTCCATTTCCTCCTCCTCCTCCAACTCCTCTTCTTCTGCCCATTCACGCTGAACAGTTAATAAGGACTGAGCAATGGTCCCCGCTTCAGTCTCGCCGACATTCTCCTCCTCTTCCTCCTCATCCTCCTCCACCTCCTCCGATACGCGCTGAGAAACAGACCAGAGGGTGCTCTGGCTATCATGGCGGCATTGTCACTGACCATCTGTGTTGACTCCTCAAAGTTACTCAGCACCTGACAAATATCAGACATCCACGTCCACTCCTCATTGTAGACTTGAGGAAGCTGACTGACCTGACTACCAGTTCTGGTAGAAGTTGACATCTGGCAGTCTACAATCGCTCTGCGTGCTGGTAAACTCTGGATAACATGGTTAATGTGGAATTCCATCTCATGGGCATGTCGCACAACAGACAGTGAGTGGGCAGTTGGAGGCGGCGCTGCGCTGCCCTGAGAGTGGCAGCATCTGTGGTCGACTTCCTTGAAATGCGCACAGATGCAGTGCACTTTCATGAGCAAATCAGGCGTGTCTTGAGGAACCGCTGAACTATCAGATTGAACACATGTGTCAGGCATGGCACATGTGTCAGTCTGCCGAGTTGCAGAGCCGCCACCAGGTTACGGCCATTGTCACACACAGCCATGCCTGGCTTCAGGTTTAGCGGTGCCAGCCACAGATCGGTCAGTGCCGTGATGCCCTGTAATAGCTCTTGGGCGGTGTGCCTTTTATCGCCTAGGCTCAGCAGTTTGAGCACCGCCTGCTGTCGCTTAGCGCCTAGGGCATCCGACTGATGGCGCCATGCCCACGGATGGTAATTCAGAGGAGGAGGTGGAGGAGGGGTGGGAAGAGGAGGCATAGTAGACCTGAGAGACCGTGACCGAGGTAGGCCCTGCAATCCTCGGCGTCGACAGTATATGAGCGTCCCCAGGGTCAGACTCGGTCCCAGCCTCCACCAAGTTAACCCAATGTGCCGTCAGCAACATATAGTGGCCCTGCCTGGCATCACTCCTCCACGTGTCTGTGGTTAGGTGGACTCTGTCAGAAACGTCGTTCGTCAGGGCACGGATGATGTTTAGCACTCATATGCCTGCGCATACTGGTTATGGTTAAGCTAGTAGTGGTGGAACCCCTGCTGATCCTGGTGTGGCACAGGTTGCACACCACAGTCCGTCGGTCATCCGGTGTTTCTTTAAAGAACCTCCAGACTTAAGAAAATCTAGCCCTCCCCACGGGAGCTTCACTACATGAAACATTTGGCACTGATGCACAAGCTCTGGCCCTGCCTCTCCGTCTGGCCCCAACACTGCCTCTTCCAACCTGTTCTGGTATAGGACACGCCTCCGTCTCAGAAGCTTGTCACCTCTGGGTCTGTCACCTCATCATCCTCCGATCCGTTGAGGGCTTGGGCGTGTGGGTGGTTGCAACTGTATTTCCTCTTGCGCTCCAGCGTCTGGGGTATAGAGAGCTGGACGCTGCGCATGGAGACATTGGTGGACGCTGTGGAGGATCGTGGAGGCGAAGGTGTGGTTTCTGGCCCCACCACTGCCTCTTCCAACCTGTTCTGCTATAGGACTCACCTCCGTCTCACAAGCACTGTGTTCACACGGCCTATCAACCCAGCTTGGGTCTGTCACCTCATCATCCTCCGATCCCTCAGTCTGCTCCCCCCTCGGACTTCCTGCCTTGACAACTTCACCACCGTCTGACAACTGTGTCTCCTCATTGTCCGACACCTCTTTACACACTTCTTCCACTATGTCAACAATATCATCATCACCCACAGACTGCGACCGGTGGAAAACCTGAGCATCGGGAAAGAGCTCAGCAGCAACCTGACAAGTGGTTTGTGACTCTGGGAAGACAGCTCCTTAGAGTATGCCGGATCAAATTCCAAATTTTCCTCGGACGGGGCAGACTGGGGGGAAGGAGGTTGAGGTGGAGGAGCTGGAGGAGTGTTAACTTGTGTAACATGGGTGGTCTACGTGGAAGACTAACTGGTGGACAAATGAGTTGAAGCATTGTCTGCAATGCAGGTCTTTTCACTTCCTACCAAGCAGACAACATGGTCCTGACTTATAGATGTGACATAACTGGGATGTTAATGGGTTGGGATTTTCCAGGGTCAAACCCCTTCCAATCTCAGACTGATCCCCTATCCTTGTCACCTTTTAGAACAGAAAACTAATTCTTACTTCTATCCATGACACATTTAAGAGATACAATAAACTATAGTAATAAAAGTGACTGAACAATAAGGAAGAAGAAGACAATGTAACATAGGATTCAGGAAACCTCTATTCAGCTGATGAGCATACAATAAGGATTACATGAGAATTATACAAATTCACACTAGAGCTGAAAAAGAGCGATTGAAGCAGTAAAACTTGTACAATTAGAGGAAACCCTTTATAATAAATTCACAACAAAATGTTCAGCACATAAACTCAATGGGGGATGTGGCTTCTCACAAAAAATCCTGACCCAACATATTTTGTCCCACTTTTGGGACTAAGGGTACATTCACACTGCCGTTATGGGCCACAGACTCCGCACCACCACCAAGACAGCCGCTCGTCTCACTATGGAGGTAGAAGGGGTGAAGAACGATCAGCCCTCCCACCTCCTCTTTCCCACCCTTCGCACATTGTAATAGATGTGTTAGCACGAGACAGCCTTGCGTCTCCGTATGACCCGAGGCTGTCATACCAAAAAATTGCCGTTCCCATAGTGACATCACGGGGAGCGACGATCTAAGCCAACATGGAGGCGCCCATGCTAGCACCAATTGCAGGTGCTACCGGTGGGGTTAAATTTACTCAGTATAACAAAATAACACATTCTCTGATTCACTGTTATTAACAAAAATACAGCATTTCACAGATATATCAGTCCTAGTTTATACAAATTTTGTTTCCCCCGGGATTCTACCATAAATTTTCTGATTATGGTCGGGCATGACAGATTCTTCTCATAAATAGCTTCTTCTGTCTGCACACTGCTGTGTGATATCTGCCCCTCCATTACAAGAGGAGCTCACACACTTCCTGCCGGCAAGCAGCAGCGTGCAGAGACTTACTCTACAAGCTGCAGGTAAGATAAGATTTTGATAGCAGTAACAGGATTAGCAGAGCTGACTCTGTGTGAGTTATAGCTGAGATAGAGTAGAGCTGACAGTGTGTGTTCTAGGTGAATTAGCAGAGCAGAGAATGTAATTGTGTGTTATATGCATCTCAATGATCATCTCTCATCTCTGATCTGTCTCACCTCTCTTTTTCTATGTGTCAGATACTATTGAATGTTCAGAGATAAATAAAAGTGTATATAAACCCTGGACCCTTATAATCTAATCACATTGTCAGCACACAGCATCTCACAGAACTAGAGGGATCATGAAGTGTCTGCTTCGAGAGTCCCTGCCCACACTCTGGAATCTTACACTGACCCTCACAGAGCGACAGGAGCTAAAACAGCAAAAAAACTGAGTAAAATTGTAAAGCATGGGATGTAAAAATGGTCTAACAGGTTAAAATTAGAGATGAGCGAACACACTCGTCCGAGCTTGATGCTCGTTCGAGCATTAGCGTACTCGTAACTTCGCCAGCTCGAGAAAATGGCATCTCCCACCGTTTTGATTTTTGGCGGCCAGAAACAGAGCCAATCACAACCCAAGAGACTCTGCACTCCACCCAGCAACACGTCAATAGCAGTGATTGGCTGGCCTGATCAGGTGACCCTGGAATAGACTAGCCCCTGCCCGCGCTGCTCGCATCATTCTCTGTCTGGATGCCGCTAGGGAGAGAGCTGCTGCTGGTCAGGGAAAGCGTTAGGGTGTTATATTAGCTTACTGTTAGGCAGGAGTGAGTCTACAAGAACCCAACAGCCCTTGTTAGGGCTAGAATAGCGTTATATATATTTTTTTTTTGTTTGCTTGTGGCTGGGCTTGCTGGCACTAGTAGTGCAGCTAGTACCATATTGTGACGAATTTGCAGGGAGACTTGGGAACGTTATATTTATATTATAACGTTATATTTATATATTTTTATTATATTATATATTTAGCTCTTAGTGACACAAATATCCATCTCAAACACCTAAGTGGGACAATTTATTAGGGGTTTGATTGAATAAGGCACAGTCTGACGATTTTTTATTTTTTTTTCAAAACTTAAAGTGACAGGCACACCACAAAATCCAGTTGTGTGCTGTCAGTGTAGGTTAGAAACTAGGCATACAAGAACCCAACCGGCTTTCTTAGGGCTACAATAGCGTTTTATATATATATATATATATATATATATATATATATATATATATATACAAAAACAAAAGGGGGGTCTCCCTGCAAATTACTCACAATATGGTACTAGCTGCACTACTAATGCCAGCAAGCCCAGCCACAAGCAAACCAAAAAAAAGGAAAATATAACGCTATTGTAGGCCTAAATAAGCCGTTGGGGTTCTCCTATGGCTATTTTCTAGCCCACACTCAAAGCATACTGCTTTGGCAGATTACTGTGAGTTCTAAAAAGAAATAAACGTAAAAAAAAATAAATCAGCAGACTCTGCCTAATTCAAATCAAACCCCTAATAAATTGTTCCACTTCGGTGTTTGAGGTGGATATGTGTGTCACTAAGAGCTAAACACAACGGTAGCAAGTCCCCCTGCATTATTCACAATATGGTACTAGCTTCACTACTATGGCAGCCAGCCCCAGCCACAAGCAGACCAAAAAAATAAAATAAAACGTTATGTGTAGCCATAAGAAGGGCTGTTTGGGTTCTTGTAGACTCATTCCTGCCTACCTATTCTAATAGAACACCCTAACCCTTGTCCCTGACACAGCAGCTCTCTCCCTACGGCATCCAGACATAGAATGATCGCGGGCAGGGGCTAGTCTATTCCAGGGTCACCTGATCAGGCCAGCCAACCACTGCTATCGACGTGTAAGGGTACCACGTCATGCTGGGTGGAGTGCAGAGTCTCCTGGCTTGTGATTGGCTCTGTTTCTGGCCGCCAAAAATCACAACGGCGGGAGATGTACGCTAATGCTCGAACGAGCATCAAGCTCGGACGAGTATGTTCGCTCATCTCTAGTGACTATGTCTCTACTCATCACAGTGAATTTAATGTTTGAAAACTTACCAAAATCTGTAAAAGGTCTTTGATTTCTGACGATATTTGATCTTTCTGGAAAGCAAACATAAATAGTTACATGGCAATTTCCAATAATCTCTAGTAAGTTGAAGGGATTTTTCTATCTTGTGTATTCATGACCTATCCACAGGTGCGGATCCTTGACTCCTTTGCCACAGATGGCCCAAATGTACAGTTTGCTGTGCATGAGCAACAAAGTTTATTTGTATGTATGGTTATTTATTATTTATGTAAAGTGCTACAGAATATGATGGCGCTACGCAAATAAAGATTATTATTATTAATATTTTCAGTGCTCCCATAGACTTGAATGAACAGTTTGCTATACATGTACTGCCAATACTGGTAATTTGTCACTACATCCGAAGCTTATACACGTCCGAGCGATCAATGAGTCCCAGTATAGACCGCGTTTCCGGACATGATATCATTTCATTTTCTGGACATGACGTTCCCATAACACCTGCAAACACATTATTTTTGTCCCATCGGACGCTCCAGCACATATTGCGCATGCGCCACAGTGCGACGCGAGACCCTTAGTGTGATGTATCATTCATCACATGATCACACACTTTCATACGCAGCGATCGTGCGCCATATTGTGGCGCATCACTTATCACATGATGGAGGATCTACACATTCATTGGCCACTGATGTATTTATATTGAAGCTCGTTGCCCTAAGGACTCCACCCCCAGACGAAGGCTGCAAATCAGCCGAAACGTATGTCGGGTGGTTGTCATTCCGGTGCAGAGGTGATCTTTAATATGGGTAAGCTACTTAAATAGTACTAATGTTTTGTTATACTAAACATATTTGTACATCTATGCAAGTGTTAATGCATTTCAACTTGTCCCATCAAACACTAGAGACAAAAAAAAACTGGGATAACTCCGTCCCGGTGGCCATTGTCGCCAATAATTTGATTACATCAAAATGATATAAGATTCTGCTGCCTGGTACACAACCCTATTTCTTATGTCCCATGTAGGACAATTCTACTATTTAACCATTGTGTTATTTTCTGCAATTAAATAAAATAAAATATATTTTTTATTTATAAAAAGATTTTTTGTTTCATTACTTAATGCTTTTGTTGGTTCTTCTCAACCCTGCTATGGAGGGATGTACAATTAGTCTGATTCAAATGTTTTCCAATGATTATTCTTGTTAATACATTCCATAGGGTATAATATTAACCAGTTTGCGACCGCCCGCCGTGTATTCACGGCGGCGGTCGGGTCGCGCTGCATGGAGAGGGCTCAGGGGCTGAGACCACTCCATAGCCAGCAAGTCTTTGCTACATATTGCAGCAAAGGCTTACCGGTAACACCCGCGATCGGTGCTAGCGGATCAAATATTACGGTAGCATTAATGACATGAGTGGTATTACAGTGCTAGTCTGCTGGATAGTGTGTGAGCATCAGGGTGAAATCCGCTGATCTGATATATAACCAGCTGCACTTTCATATCATCCAACAAATTGGCAAGGCAAAAGGCAAGGTAGGGTTGGCTAAAGCTGTTTATGTAAAATGTTCTCTGTCAACCCAACCTGGCCATGTCTGTACAGCCGCACATTCCAATTTTTTTTTTTCCAGAGACAGAAAAAGGGGCAAAAATTGTGGGAATATTTTAAATGAAACCAAGCCTTTTGCTTTGCTTCTGACCCCATCCCCTACTGTCCAAACATTGTATAATACTGCATTTTGGTGGCTTTCACAACATTAAATGCCTTGTAGAGGGCCAACAGCCCCACACGGTAAAATGTTTCCTTTCCTGTGACATACTCATCTGTATAATGATAATATTCCTGTGACCCCCCCCTCCCCCACTCATAATTCTCTGTGGCCATGAGCAGATTGATTAAGGCTACCATGGGCCCTGGGCTGTGACAAAAAGTGTGGTACCTCTTACATTGATAAATGTAAAACATCTAATCCCCCCTACCCCTAGAACTGATATAAAAAGATACAAACAAATCTTAAACATGTTACGCATCACCACTTACCATACTGCCCAACCTTTCAAAATGAAAAAAAAAGTCAAATTTTCAGCGTTGAACCCAGTAATGGAAAATAGCACGCAAATGTCCCAAACACCACCATTTTGTAGCACATAAAGAATGAATAAAAAGTTATCAATAGTCAGCACATCCTACAACAAAATGACACTTTACACAGCTCCGTACACTAAAGTATGAAACATGTTTTAGCATCTGAAGATGGCAAAACGAAGATATTTTTTTCAAACCAAAGTTTTCATTTATTTTAACCGGTTCGCGACCACTCGCCGTGTATTCACGCCGGCGGTCGGGTTGCGCTGCATGGAGAGGACTCACGGGCTGAGCCTTCTCCATAGCCGGTAAGTCTTTGCTGCATATTGCAGCAAAGTCTTACCGGTAACACCCGCGATCGGTGCTAGCACCGATCGTGGGTGTTACCACATCGATGGCTGCCGGCGCCGCCATCTTACCTGGGATCGCCGCTCCCCGTGACGTCATCGGGGAGCGGCGATCCGTCTCCATGGTAGCCTCGGGTCTTCCGTAGACCCACGGCTATTTCGTTTTAACCCCTTCATTACAATGTGCTGATAGCACATTGTAATGTATGAGTAGTAAAATCCCCATATACTGCCATACTGTAGTGTGGCAGTATATGATAGGATCGATCAGACAAACTAGGGTTAAAGTACCCTAGGGAGTCTGAAAAATAGTAAAAATAAAAATAAAAAAAAGTTTAAAAAAAAAATCATAATAAAAAAACCTAAAATTTCAAATCACCCCCCTTTCCCTAGAACTGACATAAATATAAATAAACAGTAAAAATCATAAAAACATTAGGTATCAACGCGTCCGAAAATGCCCGATCTATCAAAATATGATAACAGTTTTTCAATGCGTTTAACCCCGTAACGGAAAATAGCGCCCAAAGTCGAAAATGGCACTTTTTTGCCATTTTGACCTGTGGTCCGTTCCCATATGACTATGCTCCTGCTGTGCTGTCCAGGGTTCCAGCCCAGAGGTGTCTTCACTTCGTGCCAGCGTTTCCAGTGCTCCTCTGCGTTCCTGCGGTCATCTGAGGTTGTGACTGTTTCCTGCTTTTGTTACCTTGGCTGCCACCGCAGGTCTCATACCTTGCAAACATCTGCAATGTGTTCTTCACACATATTGTTCTTCAAATACTATTGCGGAGAACACCGTTCTGCACGCGTGTCTCCGGAACAGATCGCAGATGTTCCCGAACATCTGCAATCTATTCTGCACTGTGTTCTTTCACTGTTTTCTTCAATTAAATGATTAAATTAAATGTTTTAATTGTATTTTTTTACTGTTCTTCACTTCTTTTTTTTTAATTAAATGCTTGTTATCGAGCAGGGCAAATACTCGTCCGAGCAACGAGCTCGGACGAGTATACTCGCTCATCACTAGTCTTAATTTTCAAAAGTTTTGATGGTTTCGTTTAACCCTTCAGGGGTTAGTGTATGGAGTCTGAAAATCCAATATGATTCTTTTTTGTTGAGTGCAGGTAGCCTGTCTGGAATGTCCTCCGGGATGTGTTCGATAGGGGTGATGGAAATGCAGTTGAAGTCCTTATTATGTGCAATAGTCAGATGTCTTGATAGACTTTGAAGTCCGGCTTTCTTTGCATCTATGTCCGTTTAGTCTCATACGTAAGGATTGTGTAGTACGTCCTACATATTGGAGCCCACAGTGACCAATGATAGATAACCACAAAATAGAGTCATAGGTCATTCTGGTTTCATTTTAAATTGTTCTTAGTCACATTGAACGGAAAGAGTTTGTTATCCATTAAAGATAGGCAGCAAAGGCATTTTTGTGGTTACATTGTAGGCTCCTTTGGTAGAGTTTGGTGAGGTGTTCTGACGTTTTTTTTAGTATTTCAGTTTACTTGGTGCCCTGATCTTTTAGTGTTCGCTTTTCATAGGTGATGGATGGAGCTTTGGCAGATTTTCTCAGATGAGGATCATCTCTGAGGATCTTCCAATCTTTTGTAGCAGACTTCTAATGGCGTTATGCCCTTGTCAAATGTCGTTAGAAATTTTGTTTGTAAGTATAGAATTGTAGGGTTTTGGGAACATCATTTTTTTGGAAGAGGCATTAACATTCCTTTTGAGTGACATATAGGTTTTTTCTATAGGCGTTCTGTATTAAGGTTTTCAGGTATCCTTTGGTAAGAAATCTATCAAATATGATTTTTGCTTGTGTTTTGTAATCTGTTAGAGTAGTACAGTTCCTCCTTATTCTGCGAAACTGACTATATGAGATGTTTCTGAGCCATTTGTTATAATGGGCACTTTTATAGTTTAAATAACTGTTCCCATCCACCTTTTTAAAATGTGTTTTGGTGGTGATTCCGTTTAGGTTATTTTTGCTAATTTCCAGGTCAAGAAAAATAATTTTCTGTGAGTCAAAGGTGGATGTGAAATTTAGACCCCACTCGTTGTTATTAATTTGGTCTACAAAGGTTATAGCTTCATTTTCACTGCCAGTCCATATGACGAACAAATCATCTATATAGGAGGAATTTGGACCAAAAAGGAGATGAGTAGATAAATAGGGACTTGAACCGTCCCATAAATAAGTTAGCATAGCTGGGGGCGGCTCGAGTCCCCATTGCCGTACCGCAGATTTGTTTGAAGATCTGTTTTTTAAAATTCAAAGATGTTGTGTTCTAATGCAAATCTCATCCCTTCTGTGATAAATTTGATTTGTCTGGGATCCATTTTTGATTGGTTTCGTAAGTACCAGTCCACTGTGTGAGATATTGGAGTATAAAGCCGATACGTCCAATGTTAGGAAGTGGAATTCGGTTTGTGGATCCAACGTAAGATTTTGTAATTCCAAGATGAGGGTGCTTGAATCTCTAAACGCGTAGTTCACTTTGTAATAACTACAATAAAGAGCTTTCCTATTGATGACGCGCCGTTGATGTGGATTTCTCAGCCTTGCCATCACTCATCTTCCTGTGGTAATAACTTTTCAACACTTTAAGATATCCGTGAGATTGTTTTCTCATGAGATATTGTAGTTTATGATAGTAGTTTCATTTTGGTGATCAGTTTCTTCTTTGAGGGGTAATAATTCAATTATTTAGGAATTTTTTTTTTAAAAATGACAATTTTCAAAGTTTTAAATGTTTTTAGACAAAAAGTCATACCACAATTTTTTTTTGTAGAACCCTTTTGTCATTGGTCTTCTTTTTATTTCCATAAATTGTTTTACATTTCCATTTTTTTTTACGGCTCTGAACCCAACATCTCAAACTATTCAAATTAGCATTTGAGAAGTCTGTTAACCCTTTTAATTTTTCTCTGGAAGCAAACATGGATTGAAAATTTTGAAATTTCAAGTTTTGAATAAGATTATTCTCATTTAGCCGTAAAATGGCCCTAAAATTCAGAAGGAATATGAGGTAAATATACATGCTAAAATTTCTGCCCTGCTTCTTCCAAGTACCGCAATACCAGACATGTGGATGTCAACTGCTCTTTAGTCACACAGCGATGTCCAGAACAGAGTATGTATCATTGGGTTTTTGGCAGACCAATTTGGCTGCAAATGTTTTGTGGTGCCACAGTGTACTTGAAGAGCCCCTGAATTAACAGTACAATAGAAAACTCCCAAAGATGTAACCATTTGGGAAACTAGACCCCTCAAAGAATTTTTCTGGGGTTGGTTTGAGCATTTTAACCCCCAACATGCTGGCCAAAATCTAATGCAAAGTTAATGGTGCAGAGTAAAAAATGCATTTTTATCTCAAAAATGCCTAATATATTGTGTCCCACCCATGCCACTGTACACAAACACCCCAAAAATCATTATGTGGGTTGTCCTGAGTACGGGACAAAAATCATTATGTGGGTTGTCCCGAGTATGCTAATAATTGACAGGCTGAGCACACAGAAGGGCTTTTGCAGCTCCACTTTCACACATTTGGATTTGGAGTACCATGTCATGTTCGCAGGCCCTGTGAGGTACCAATAGACACCCCTGAGAAATTATACCATTTTGGAAACTACTCCTCTCAAAGAATTTATCTGGGATGTTGTGAGCATTTTAACCTCTAAAATGCTGGTAAAAATCTAATGCAAAGTAAATGGCTTTTGGAGCACCTTTGTCACTAGGCTGGTGTTGGGGTGCCCCTGAGATACCAGTACAATAGACCCCCGCCCCCCCCCCCCCCCCCGCCGGCCCCCCCTTTCCGCAAAGGCCACCCCCAAAAAAATTATCTAGGGTTGTATGAACATTTTAATCCCTGACATGCTGGGACCAATGGAATACAAAATGAAGGGGGCAGTGTAAAAATTGCATTGTTTTCTCAAATGTGCTAAAGTAGGAAGAAATTTATTCAGCCCAACTCATGCCACTGTGGATCAACACCCCAAAAATAATTCTGTGGGTAACTACGGGTATGGCAATGCCCCATATGTAGCAATAGTCTACAGGCTGGGGACACAGCAGGCCTGAGAAGTAACAAGCAAAATCTAGCTTATGGAGCATCCATTTCACTAGACTGGTGTTAGGGGTGCCCCTGAGATACCAGTACAATATAAACCCTCGAGTAGTGACCACATTTTAGGAAAGGGCAACCATCAAAATTTATTTAGGGTTGTATGAGCATTTTAACCCATAAGATTCTGGCTCAAATGTAACACAGATTGAATGGTGAAATAAAATTTGCTTTGCAATTTTTCTTAAATTGTCATTGTTGTGTCAAAAGTATTTTGCCCAATTCATGCCACTGCAGACAAACCCAAAAATCATCAAGCAGGTTCTCCCGGGTACATGGCAATAATCTATAAGATGGAGACATGTCAGGGCTCGGAAGAGAATGGAATGTGGAGTACCGACATTAACATTTTTATTTGGCACCATAAAACATTTGTAGACGCCTTCACGGAAACCTCTGATAATTAGAGGTCCCTACACACCCCTCCATGAATTAATCTAGGGGTGTAGTGAGCATTTTAACCCCACAGGTGGACCCCAAGGATGTTTCATGGTGGATAGTGCATAGTACAAAATATCCATTATGTCATCTTGTGCCCAGCTCCTCAAAGACCCCAAAACTTGATGCAACCCCAAAAATGATGCAACTTCTCTGTTGTTCTTGTACCTAGGCACTTTAGAAGTCCCAGGCACTCCAGCACTACTACGAAAGCGCCTTCTCGAGGTTCGCAACACAGAACAATGCCTGCTCCTCCACACAATGCCTGCTCCTCCACACAACGCCCGCTCCTCCACACTATGCCCACGCCTCCACACAACGCCTGCTCCTTCAACCAACACCTGCGCCTCCACTCAACGCCTGCGCCTCCACACAACGCCTAATCCTTCAACCAACGCCTGCTCCTCCACACAATGCCTGCTCTTCCACACAATGCCTGTGCCTCCAAACAACTCCTGCGCTTCCACACAACGCCTGCGCCTCCACAAAATGCCTGTGCCTCCATACAAAGCCTACTACTCCTCCACGCTCCTACTACTCCTCCACGCTACTACTACTCCTTCACGCTACTACTCCTCCACGCTACTACTACTACTCCTCCACGCACTCCAGCACTACTATGAAAGTGCCTTCTCGGGGTCCGCTGCACCTCCACACAACCTCTGCTCCTCCACACAATGCCTGCTCCTCCACACAATGCCCGCTCCTCCACACTATGCCCGCGCCTCCACACAACGCCTGCTCCTTCAACCAACACCTGCGCCTCCACACAACGCCTAATCCTTCAACCAACGCCTGCTCCTCCACACTATGCCTGCTCTTCCACACAATGCCTGTGCCTCCAAACAACTCCTGCGGTTCTTCACACAACGCCTGCGCCTCCACAAATGCCTTGCTCTCTACAAAGCCACTACTCCCACGCTCCTACTACTATCTCCAACGCTCTACTACTCACACCTCTACTCACCTTACTTAAATACTCTTCACGACTTACAATACATCCTTCACGCTACTACTACTCCTCCACGCTATACTACTACTCCTCCACGCACTCCAGCACTACTATGAAAGTGCCTTCTCGGGGTCCGCTGCACCTCCACACAATGCCTGCTCCTCCACACAATGCCTGCTCTTCCACACAAAGCCTGCGCCTCCACACAACACCTGCTCCTCCACGCTCCTACTACTCCTCCACGCTACTACTACTCCTTCACACTACTACTACTACTCCTCCACACGACTACTCCTACTCCTCCATGCTACTACTACTCCTCCACGCTACTACTACTCCACCACGCTACTACTACTCCACCACGCTACTACTACTCCACCACGCTACTACTACTCCTCCACGCTACTACTACTCCTCCACGCTACTACTACTCCTCCACGCTACTACTACTCCTCCACGCTACTACTCCTTACAGATTGCACTTGAGCAGTTGTGGGGGATAGGGAAAACGTACAATGGGGGGGGTTAATCGTGTGTTTTGGGGTACAGTAAAGGGACAGATCACTAGCACAACTCTCTCCAACACCACTAATCACAAAATGGCATTGGCCAGTCTGTATTGCGACAGGGTGACGTCCAAAATGCAAATGGCGCTCGCATCCAATATATCGGATGGTAAGTGTTATGTCACTGCGCTCAGCGTCCAATATATCGGATGCGGAGCGTGAACAGGTTAATTTTTTGTGTGTGTGTGTTTTTACTTTATATGTACCCCAAGAGGTCATAAAAAACCCCTGGGGGACATTTTCACTTTTTTTTACATTTTCTTTTTTTTTTTCTCTATTACAAGTTTTCCCCTGTAACTGGAAGCGCCACTGGAGCAGCACTGGGAAGCTGCAGAGGCTGGAGCAGCTCTTGGCACACTGGAGGCTGGAGTGGCTCTTGGCACATCGGAGACTGGAGCGGCTCTTGGCACACCGGAGGCCGGAGGAGACTCTGGAGCAGCCTCTGGGAAGGCAGGAGGAGACTCCAGGGCGGCCTCTGGGAAGGCCGGAGGAGACAGGACCGCCACAAGAGAACAGGACCGCCATAGGAGTACAGGACCACTGGAATACCACAGGAACATGGGAAACACAGAGGCGTCTGGAAATGCACAGGATACACGGAGGCATCTGGAAAAGCTCAGGAGGCTTTTACTTCAGTAGAACGACTTGAAGATCTGGCAGGGGATGCTAGGAGCCGCCGGATTATGTAGCAGAGCTGGGAATGCCAGCGTCATTTAGGAGGACGCTGGCCCTTTAAGTTCCTGGAGAGTCGACACGCGCCCTAGCTGCGGGAGCACGTGGCCTCGGCAAGCAGCAGGAGCGTGGCCTACAGAGGAAGCCGGCGCGGGACCGCCGCGGAATCCAGAGCCAGGAGAGGTGAGTATGGGCCCTGGGAGGATGGCACCACGGATGTGAAGCCGATCCGAGATATGGATCGTGGGGGCAATCGTGATACTCATGAGTGTTCTATACCTATAAATCTCCCCCTTAGTGTTTATGTGTGTGTATTCAAAGAGTAGAGAACTACAATAGATAATCTGATTATGTTGATATCTATTAAATTTCCCATATAATAATGTTAATTGATTAAACCTTAATTAGACCTTAATTTTTCTATCTACAAATATGTAAGTATAAATTGGTGATACCTTCGGGGCCTTTGCCCTACAGGTTGATAACAAAGCATGATCGGCCTGTAATTATAAATATAGAAAAAAATTATGAATTCTACAGATACAGTATAATCATTTTTAATAATAACACATGCCCATATGAGAGATAACTAGAAAATATTTCATAATAATATTAAATGCCACTATCTAATTAAAAAAAGATAACCAATTAATTAAATGGTTACACACTCTTTCACTTTAAGCTGCCATACAATATGGTCTAAATAAATCTCGGTGAAAGCTATAACACATAATGGTAAACTTACCAGCGCACATAGTATTTGTGTTGCACCTTCACTTAGATGTAGTGTGTCCTGGAAAAATACAATAATGATGATGATGATGAATTCTTCTTTATTAACATTTTTAAACATAGCAAAGTTGTAAGTCTGTTACTACACTTGGTCTAAAAGGGAATACATTACATAGAAATAATAATAGGTGGTATCAGCATTTTTTTCTGGATATATTTTAGGAACTTCAAGAAGATTCATCAGAACCTTAAAAAGTTTTGGGGACAGGTCCAGGGTTGGTCTGGCCCGCCGGAGGGCCGGGGAATTCCCCGGTGAGCCCCCGACACCTGGCACTATGGCAGGGGCCTCCGTTCAGATCCATCAGGGGCCCCTGCCAGTGGCTGTAATAGTACTCGAAACGGCCGCTCGAGTATTCTAAATGCAGCCAAAGCTCTCAGTGCAACGTGGCCGGGTGCTTTCCAGCGCACGTCGCACTCTAAACGAGATGCGCGGCCGCGCGTTGACGTAATCTCTCGACGTCATCTCTCACCATCCCACAGAGGCAGCAACAGGACGCGGTGAGATGACTTTTTTTTTCTATTGGGGAGTGGATGGTGCTAATGTGTATGGGGGGGGTGGGGGTGCTAATGTGTATGGGGGGGGTGCTAATGTGTATGGGGGGTTGTGAGGGTAACTTGCGTATGGGAGGTTGCTAATGTGGGCGGTACTACTTCAGGGGGGTGGGGTGCTGGCTAATTTTGTATGGGGGCGGGATTCTGGTGGGGACTATGGTTGTTATGGGGGGCTTAATGTGTCATGGGGGTGTATGTGTTATGAGGAGTGACTAATGTGTATGGGGTGGGGTTTCTAATGGTTCTAAGTGTATATGGAGGGGTGGGTGGTGGGCAATGTGTATGGGGGGGTGGGGAATGTGTAGGGGGGCTGGCAGGTGTACACTACAGTGGGGGACAGGACTGTATACTACAGGCGGGCTGAGGCTTATTTACTACAGGGGGGGCGGCGATTATACTACAGGGGGGTTTGACAGGCTACTATACTACAGGGGGGTGACAGGCTTACTCACAGGGGGGCTGGACCAGGCTATAACACATGGGGGCTGGCAGGCTATATACTACAGGGGGCTGGCAGGCTATATGCTACAGTGGGTCTGGCAGGCTATATAATTTATATACACATTTCTTAGTAGGGGAAATGTCTAAAAAATAATTAGAAGGGACATTAAATAGAAAATTAATTCATTAAATATTCACAGGGGAACTTATATTATGTATATAATGGGGGGGGGGCGGTGAAACACATACTGTTAATGTACAGATTATATATTCATAGACGTAGATAGTAGATATTTGGGGGTAACAATGTAAATTTTGATATGCTGGGGGCACAGAGGGGTTTCTTATGTAGAATCTTTAGAAGTACAGTGTGGGACATTGTTTTATCCAGGTGAAATTTTACTGTAAGTAACTGTGGTATTTTTAGGGGTGCAGTGCAGGGGATCTGCTTCCCAGAGCTGAACACATCTGCCAGAAAATTCTGCAAACAGATTTTACATCGATTCTGGATGTGAAGGAGAAGACATGTCACCGGTGAGGTACTAGATCCTACTTCTTCCTGTGTCAGATCAGTATTGTAGTCACTGAGTAACCTTCTAGTGTGAGACAGCTATCAGCTTATGTACTGTAATATCTATAGGGTCAGAGAGCCTGGTGTGACTTGTCTATGTGGTGCGGGATGCCAGAGTAGGGTTAATGTTCTTATAAAGGTTTTCAGCATTTCCTTATTGGAAGGTTGGTGCAGTGCGAACACTTACATCCCTAACCACAGCCCAGCCACCAGCAGAAAGCCCAGGACACCAGGGGTAACTCTTATACTATCCCTTACATTAATGCCATGAGGTAATGTCACCCCTGCAGCCCCTGTACACAAACCAAGAGCCAAGCACTAGCAGAGAGGGAGGGGGTTAGGGCTTAGCTTATCCTTTATTTCACTGCACCCGATAATGCTTAGAAATTCTCTTATCCCAGAATATTTCTATGTAGCAGTAGGTGGGCCCCCAAAATCTATTTCACTGGTTGGCCCCAGGTACCCCAGTCCAACCTTGGACAGGTCTTCCGTGTCTTGTGCGCTGGAATTAAATTTGGTCAGGTAGATTTTTAGTTATAGTCTCCCCCAGTATGTACAGGTGATCATAAATATAGTGTGTGTGTAAAAAAAAAAAAAAAAAAAGATAAATCTGCCCTAATATGTCTTACATTGTAAAAATCCCAATAAAATCAAAGTTGGAACAAAAAAGTATAGGAAAATCAAAGCAGATGGTCTGAATAAATACCTCGGTACTGCTACTTTTACTACTTTTTAGGTGACACCATTGTGCTGACCCAGCAATGAGGATTGAGGCTCCCAATCCTCCACCAACACAATATACAGGACGGTGCCCGGATCACATTGATGTCATCTTATACAGGCGGTCCCCTACTTAAGAACACTCGACTTACATACGACCCCTAGTTACAAACGGACCTCTGGATATTGGAAATTTATTTTACTTTAGTCCTAAACTACAATAAACGGCTGTAACAGTTATCAAAGGTGTCTGTAATGAAGATTTAGTTTTAATCCTGGTTCTTATGACAACCCAACATTTTTAAAATCCAATTGTCACAGAGACCAAAAAAGTTCTGGCTGGGGCTACAATGATAAAATATACAGTTCCGACTTACATACAAATTCAACTTAAGAACAAACCTACAGACCCTATCTTGTATGTAACCCGGGGACTGCCTGTATTCTGGAAAAGGTGGGAGTAGAACAAAGTTATGCTGGGATCTCCTCCTGGCTTGTTTGTGAAGTCAGAAGGAAGCATCCTAGCAGGACTCTTCTCTTCCTCTGTGACTCTTTACAATGGGGCATATTTACTTACTCGGTCCATTCTAGATCCAGCAGCACGATCTCTGTGGAGGATTCGGGTCTTCCGGTGATTCATTAAGGTAGTTCCCCCGATGTCCACTAGGTGTCCCTGCTGGGCTGAATTCCGTCGGAGTTCACTGAATTTCACCAAACCAGGCCGGGTGCAGGTAAGCGCGTGTCAAGCGACACATTTTTTTTTTTAAATACGGTGGTTTCTCCGAATCCGTTGTGTTTTCTTACGGCCATGCCCCCCGATTTCCATCATGTGCATGCCGGTGGCGATGCGCCACAATCCGATCGCGTGCGCCAAAATCCCGTGGGGAATTCAGGGTGCAAAACGGTAAAATTCAGGAAACCCGACGTAAAAACGCGATTTGGGCCCTTAGTAAATGACCCCCAATGAGTTAAATATAGTGCCCAAAGATCTCTTTCTGTATAAATAGAAGATAATAATAGAAGGACATCCTTGTAATCCTGTCACTGTGCTGGATAACAGGCTGGTAGTAGCTGTTGGACCTCCTGTATTTCCTTAAGACAATTTTCCTATAAGCAGCCAATTCCTATTCCATAACGCCAGCAAGTTACAGCGATACCAGAGGAACCTACCTGCAATCTAACATATCCTGGAGCGGTCTGACTAATGATCAGGGAATATGTTGTGTGCAGGTTGAGTTTCAGCATAATTCGCTGCTGTTCCCTTTTATCCCAGAACGTTTTGGCAGACTGCCACCCACACACCAGTAAAACCAGAGTCCTAAGGCCATCAGATGTTTCAGCGTTTGTTCACATTTTTGGAAAACTTCAGGACTTGAATGATCTATTTTTTTATGAAAACTAAACTCTTTCATTTGTATCTCTACCTCATGTGCTTTACTTTCAGATTACAATACAGTCTCCTATCAGAAAGCTGCTTTCAGTTTTTACCACTGATTTTAAAGATATCAAAGTCCGTCAAAAATGAATCTATCATAACAATCTGAAGAAAGCAGTCAAAAACATTACAACTATGAACAGAGTCTTGTATGTGGGGCCAGCATTACACCTAGGTTATAAATAAGTAACTGTAACCTTGATTGTGGCATTTTCTTATAAATTTTTAATAAATCAATCTATGAATTTATGTGGATCTAATAATAATTGCTTCACTGTGAAATGTGAAACTATGAAATTCCAAACTGAACAACATTGTGGAAAACTATACAATGTATCCACCTTCATAGTTTACATTCCATAGAAATACAAATTCTATATCTGAATCCCCCAGTAAGGGCTGTTAAGGAGGTCGCACTGGTTTCGGACGCCATCTTGACTACTGTCCGCCATCTTAGATACAGCGGCCATGTTCCCTGACCATTGTCAAGTTAATGTCATGATTCAAACTTCATTTTATGTAACATGTTTGCTCGCCTGTCAGCTAATACCCTTTGACATTTAATGAGAAGCCAGTCTGTCCTCGATGCTGCATAATAATATGATTCTGGAGCCACTTTTCTTCTTAGTATAAACAATATCTGTGTACAAGGTTTCTGAGAACTGAGCACAATGCTCAGTGCCTTATCTCCTTTCATACAACACCCAAAATGTTGATTTCTCTGTATTAAAATACAGCAGGGTTTTTTTTTAAATAAACAGTTTGATTTGAGTGCATCAGAAGACCGGACTGTGTCTTTCATTTACTCTGTCATCTCGCTGCCGGCAGCTATCTCATCCTCCCTCAAAGGGTTAATTAGGACTCACCTTACAAAAGTCAAGAGGGCTGTTGGGGCCCTGCATAAAAAAATCCCTATCAGGGCCGTGCTGTGCAATCACATTTAAAGGAAAAACTTACAAGCAATTCGAACAATTCACGAGCCACATCCTCCAGAGTCTTTCCAGCTGCTGCTAACGCGTCCTCCTGCAGGGGAAATACATTTCTGAATATTTTACACAGTAGAAACATGGCTTCTATTCATTAATTTTAAATTTCATAGAAGTATATCCTCCGAAGCTTAAAATTAAAATATATTAATACATTTTGAATCATCTGTGTGACTGTATATGTGTGACTGTATATAAACATATAACAAATCTTAGCAGCCACTTACATCTCCTATGAAGATAAGTGGATGGGTAATCCAGAAAGAAGGGATCATTTATCCCAACTGTCACATCCCATTAGACTAAAAAGATTGATTTACACTGATAGAGCAGGAACCACAGGGAAGAACTCAATGTGAATAAGCCTGTACTAGTGAAGATAGCACAAATGCTTCTCTTCTGCTGCTCCTGAGGGGTCCACCATGGGTATAGGGGAATAAATGATAGCCAGGTACGGCAGAAGCAGACCTTGCACTTCCCTTCATCCAGCTCACTTTCCAAAAGGCCAGGAAGTGGATGATGGGAGGGGCGCTGGTCTGAATTCTTGGCCCTCAGCCAGAGCACAGCAGAGGAGCAAAAGTGGCTCAGGCCTGCTCCTCCTGCTCCTCCCCTTTCCTTAGTGTATGGGTGTAAAGAGTAGTGACTCCCAAGTCCTTCCTTTCTTCTAGCAACTTGGCCTGCTACCATGCAGGGGGTGCAGGTACAAGCCACTTCTAGGAAACATTAGGCTATAGAATTGACAGAAACATGTATATAAAAACAAAAGGAAAACTGGCTGCAGGAGACAGAAGTTCATATAGACCAGGAACTAGAGATACAGACAATGAATGCTACAAGGTAAAGAGCATGCTAATAACAGAATTCAGTAAATGCATTGTAGCAGTATATATGCCCAAATAATTAACAGCAGTGAGGTGATATTGACATATGCATCATCAGGTGATTAAGCTAGCCATTAGCCCTATACATTAAACACCGCTGAAAGTACCAAGTCTGTACTCATAGTTACCTGGTCACTAGAGATACCCCAACGCGCGTTTCAACTCAAGGGGTGATGTTACACAAGACCAGCCCAGTATTTAAGTGCTGACTGACCAATGGTGTTTTCATGATGGTGAACATCACCTGTGGCTGCGGCGCATGGCTGTCGGCTTGTGTCCGCGTCACCGGCCGGATCGGGCGCTGACGTCACCGAGGCGGATCATGTGACCGCGTCATGTGACCTCAGCAGCACGCCTCCTGGCACGGAAGATACGGACCAGCGGCCGGCTGGCATGCGCACTAGGTGAGTAGAATGGCCTGGATGCAGAGACACAAGAAAAATCCTCACATTGACACTAAACATTTTATGGATATGTAGCAACACTTGAAATAAATGGATGGTTATATTACTATTGATTGCTAAGACCTATGTTTTAAGGATGTCATAATTTCGTGCATGTTCACGTTGTCCATAGGAGTAAATGGTGTCAGTTATATCGGTGAGCATAACATGACCCTGAAATAGAAGTCGTGATTAATATGCAGTGTTATAGTGTGAAGGGGTTATATATGGGCAAAGAATGACTAGGTGCTGCTTAAATATATGTCAAAGTTATAGAGTGGTGTGAGGGGATGTTTGTTGTAAATTGAATGGCTGCGTGCACAAAGTGTGGTATAAGAAGAGATGAGTGGTGGTGGGTGTGGGGTGATGCGTGCCAATTGGTAGTGAGCTGGAAAATGAAGGACAATGCTGGTGGTGTCGGGCTGCCTAAGCCTTGCAGCCTAAAAGGAACATAGTGTGGTGGGTGTTGCTGGAGGCTACTGCCAGAGTAAAAGGGTGTGCATGTAGCAGAAGGACAAGGGGTGTTGGGGGTGCAAAGGCCAGAAGGAATGGAATGGTGAAGTTGTGTGGTGTATGAGTGTGGCTCGGGGAAGGGATGTGGTGTGAGTGCTGAGGTGGATGAAAGAATGGGAGACGGTGAATGCATGTGCATGCTTGGTGCGGGGACGTGACCAAGGGGATGTGATTAGTGAGTGCATAAAAGTGGGGCAAGGAGCAGTATAGCAAAATGGTGTGCACAAAACATTGTGGGGGCCATTGGGGGAAGTGATGGTGGATGAGGACGTGAAGGGTGGAGTGTAAATGTGAGAACACAAAGGAGGACACTGTGCAAAAGTAGTGAGGAACACATGGTGTGAAAGTGAGGGTGAATGGGGCTGGTGCCTTAATACTTACTTGGTCCACAGGGGTTTAATAAATTGATCCACCTATATCTGGATGGACATTATATGCATATATCGACATCACATGGTCTAAGCATAGAAATGTGCATGCATGTCCAAAATTATTGAGACTAAAAAAGATAAAATAAAGTCAAGGAGTGTCAAACCCTGGTTAAGGTCAGAAACTTGAAATAGCTGGGCTGGGAGGTCTACGATGCAGAATAGTACAAATGACACATAATTCACATAACATCAGACATAAAAATAGGAAGTTAAAATTAGTTAAAAACAAGAAATAAGATATAAATCATGAACATTCTGAACGGAACGGAATTTGTTCCACAGATTCACAATTCGAACAGCAAGCACTGGACCTGCAACGCAGATTTTTGGACCAAGGGTACAGCAGACGTTCCATCAAAGAGCTATAGACGGGCAATATACTGACGAGCAACTCTACTCAGCCACAACATCTCAACACAAACCGCCGCTGCTCCACACCGACATTCACAATACTCCTTATCATGATCAATGAAAATGAATGACCAACGCCTTAAGAAATTCTGGCCTGTCTAGATCTGACCCAATTCTCAACAAATTTGTTCCCAAATACCCACGACTCGGCTCCGAAAAGAGCCTCGACACCTCCGAGATTTTTGATTGTTAGGAGTTATCTGACTCCCATCCAGCCTCAACCACGATCTTTGGGCCGCCACGCCCAAATGGGGCAGCAAACCATGCGGGCGCTGTATAGCTTGGCCCTAACATGGAAAACAACGGTTTTCTCCGATTTGGAAAGGTGGAGGCGAGTACAAGATCAGGTGTAAAATCACATGCGATACAAGAGGTGGGATCTATCTAGCACATTGCCCATGTCCACAGATCTACATCGGCATGACGACTCGGGAGTTAAAGACCAGAGCTAGGGAAGATGTTAATGATATTTCTAAAGCAGCATCGGTGGACCCCTCTCAGATAAATTGAAACCAGTCCCCCGCCATTTCAAAAAATATCATTCTTGTAATCCAAATCTTCTGCAGATTCGGGGCATTGATCACATCAACCTTGACATGCGTGGAGGGGCATTAAAACAGAAACTGCTACAGACAGAATCACAAATGGATTTGGACTCTAAAGACGTGCAATCCATCAGGCTTAAAGAAAATTTTGGGCTTTTCTTCCGCGTTCCTTTAACTTCAACACGATCTGCATTATATGATTAATTTCTACACCGCCCATTCCGTCCGTTCAGAATGTTCATGTTTATATCTTATTCTTGTTTTTAACTAATTTAACTTCCGATTTTGTATATCTGATGTTATGTGATTTGTTGTCATTTGTACTATTCTGCATCGTAGACCTCCCAGCCCATCTATTTCAAGTTTCTGACCTTAACCAGGGTTTGACACTCCTTGACTTTTTTTTATCTTTTTAGTCTCAATAATTTTGGACATGCTGCACATTTCTATGCTTAACCATGTGATGTCGAATATGCAATAATGTCCATCCAGATATGGTGGTCAATTTATTAAACCCCTGTGGACCAGTAAGTTTTAAGGCACCAGCCCCATTCACCCTCACTTTCACCCATGTGTTCCTCACTACTTTTGCACAGTGTCCTCCTTTGTGTTCTCACATTTACACTCCACCCTTCACCGTCCTCATCCACCATCACTTCCCCCAATGGCCCCCACAATGTTTTGTGCACAACATTTTGCTAACTGTTCTTTGCCCCACTTTTATGCCTCACTAATCACATCCCCTTGGTCACGTCCCCGCACCAACATGCACATGCTGTCACCGTCTCCCATTCTTTCACCACCTCACGACTCACACCACATCCCTTCCCCGATGCCACACTCATACACCACACAACTTCACCATCCTTCCTTCTGGCCTTGCACCCCCACACCCCTTGTCCTCTGCTACATTGCACACCCTTTTACTCTGGCAGTAGCCTCCAGCAACACCCACCACACTATGTTTCCTTTAGGCTGCAAGGCCTTAGGCAGCCCGACACCCACCAGCATTGTCCTGTCATTTTCCAGCTCACTACCAATTGGCACGCCATCACACCCCACCCACCCACCACTCATCTCTTCTTATACCACACTTTGTGCACGCACCCATTCCATTTACAACAAACATCCCCTCACACCACTCTAAACTTTGACTATATTTAAGCAGCACCTAGTCATTCTTTGGCCCATATATAACCCCTTCACACTATAACACTGCATATTAATCACGACTTCTATGTCAGGTCTGTTATCTCACCGATATAACTGACCCTTACTCATCTATGGACACGTGAACATCACGAAATTATGACATCGCTTAAAAACATAGGTCTTAGCAATCAATATTAATATAACCATCCTTTATTTCAATGTTTGCTACATATCCATAAAATGTTTAGTGTCATGTGAGGATTTGCTTGTGTCTCTTGCATCCAGGCCATTCTCCTTCACCTAGTGCGCATTCCAGCCGCCGCTGGTCCGTATCTTCCGTGCCAGGAGGCGTGCTGCTGGGTCACATGACGCTGTCACATGATCCGCCTCGTGACGTCAGCGCCATCCGCCGGTGACGCGACACAATCCGCAGCCATGCGCCGCACCACAGTTGATTTTCACCATCATGAAACACCATTGGTCGTCAGCACTTAAATCAGGCTGGTCTTGTGTAACATCACCCCTTGATTGAAACGCGCGTTGGGTATCTCTAGTGACCAGGTAACTATGAGTACAGACTTGGTACTTTCAGCGGTGTTAATGTATAGGGCTAATGGCTAGCTTAATCACCTATGATGCATATGTCAAATCATCACCTCACTGCTGTTAATTATTTGGGCATATATACTGCTACAATCATTTACTGAATTCTGTTTTACTGCATGCTCTTACCTTGTAGCATTCATTGTCTGTATCTCGAGTTCCTGGTCTATCATACTTCTGTCTCCTGCAGCCAGTTTTTTCCTTTGTTTTTATATACATGTTTTTATCATCACAAATGTCAACCAATAAATGTTTGCACTTTTTTTCATTACTTTCAATGGTATTTTAGTCCTTTATTCATTTTCCCCTTTTCTCCAGTTTTTTGATTTATAAGTGTTATATGTGGGGGTAGAGTATACACTTCCTGGCGTATCTTTGTATGGTATGGGTGCGTTGTCACCTTGTTGACACATTTCTACTACTTTTTTCATAAATTGTATATATAGAATTGACAGGTGGTTTGGGTGGTGATGCACCCAGAATGTCCTAATGGGGACCCACCATTGACTATTATGGCCACTGCCCTATAGTCTTGTGTCTAATACGGCAGAAAGTGCTGAGGTTGTCAGTGACAATCTCCCACAGCCATATATATAAGTAGTTGGAGCAGATGTCAGGCCTGTACACCAATTCTTCATTCTTAATGTTTTGATGGCATTTGACCTCATTTAACATCTGTTCTGTTGGCTTTCCAATTTTATTTTATGTGAATTGAGTAGTTTCTTTACTTTTCTTCTATATTCATCACTTTGCAAATGGAAGCTCCTCCATTCATATCTATACTTTCCAATTTATTTATCAAAAGGTTATAAGGCAGTCATGCACATAGTCTTACATAGTTGTTTACTTACTAATGTCTGATCCTCATTAATATCAAGAATTTCATCCACAGCAGCACAACCGAAACGTTTCTAGTAAGAGATTAGAAGACAAGAGAACCTTTTATTTAGGTCATCAGCTCTACAACAATATGTTCTTGTCACAATAACATGATTTATTTGTGGTTAGATGGAGTCGAACATACTCGTCCGAGCTTGATGCTCGTTCGAGCATTAGCGTACTCGAACTGCTTCGTTGCTCGACGAATACTTTAATTCGCCCGCTCGAGAAAATGGCAGCTCCGTCGTTTTCTTTTTGGCGGCCAGAAACAGAGCCAATCACAGCCAGGAACTCTGACTCCACCCAGCATGAACGTGGTAACCCTTACACTTCGATACGTGGTTGGCTGGCCAATCAGGTGACCCTGAATAGACTAGCCCCGCCTGCCGCTGCGCGAATCATTCTATGTCTGGATGCCACTAGGAGAGAGCTGCTGCTGCTGCAGGGATATCGTTAGGGTGTTCTATTAGCTTCTGTTAGGCAGAGTGATCTACACAGAACCCCAACAGCCCTTCTTAGGGCTACCATAACGTTAGACTTTTTTTTTTTTTTTTATTTGCAGCTAGTACATATTGTGAGGAATTTGCAGGGGGACTTGCTACCGTTGTTTGTTTAGCTCCTAATGACACACATATCAACCTCAACACCAGTGGAAATTTATTAGGGTTTGATTTCAATTAGGCACAGTCTGCCGATTTTCTTTTTATTTTACTTTTATTTTTTTCATAACTCAGCTCGCTCATCATTGTGCTTTTCATACTTGGCTAGACACATAGCCAAAGGAGAATCCAAACGCTTACTTACGCCTACAATGCGTTATAATAAATTTTATTTCTGTTGATCTCTGGTGGCTGTCTTGCTGCAGTGCATCTACTACCAAATTGTGAGAATTTGTAGTGAGACTTGCGACCATTTGTGTGTTTAGCGCTTAGTAACGCACATATCCATCGCAAAGACCGAGTGGGAAAATTTATTAGGGGTTGGATTTCAATAGGACAGTCTGCCAGTTTCTTTTTTTGACGTTTATTTTTTCATAACTCAGCTCATCTCATCAGGTGCTTTCATACTTGGCTAAAAATAGCCAAAGGAGCCAAACGGCTTACTTAACGCTACAATAGCGTTATAAATATTTTATTTCTGGTTGATCTGCTGTGGCTTCCTTGCTGCAGTGCATCTACTACCAAATTGTGAGGATATTTGTATGAGCTTTGCGACCTTTGGTGTTTCGCCTTGTGACGCACATATCCATCGCAAAGACGAAGTGGGAAAATTTATTAGGGTTGGATTTCAATTAGGCACAATCTGCCAGTTTCTTTTTATTTTACGTTATTTTTTCATAACTCCAGCGTCATCTCATCAGTGTGCTTTCATACTGGCTGAAAAGCCAAAGGAGAATCCAAACCGGCTTACTTACGCCTACAAAGCGTATATCATATATTTATTTCTGGTGGATTCTGCTGTGGCTTGTCCCTTGCTGCAGTGCATCTACAACCAATTGTGAGGAATTTGTAGTGAGACTTGCGACCGTTTGTGTTTAGCGCTTAGTGACGCACATATCCATCGCAAACTTCCGAAGTGGAAAATTTTAGGGGTTGGATTTCAACTAGGCACAGTCTGCCAGTTTTCTTTTATTTTACGTTTATTTTTTCATAACTCAGCGTCATCTCATCATGTGCTTTCAACGTGGCTAGAACATCGCCAAAGAGAATCCAAACGGCTTACTTTGCCTACATAGCGTTAAATAATTTTATTTCTGGTTGATCTGCTGGTGGCTGTCCTTGCTGCAGTGCATCTCATTACCAATTGTGATGAATTTGTAGTGAGACTTGCAAACCTTTGTGTTTAGCGCTTAGTGACGCACATATCATCGCAAAGACCGAATTGGGAAAATTTATTAGGGGTTGGATTTCAATTAGGCACAGTCCTGCCATTTCCTTTTATTTAACGTTTTATTTTTTCATACACTCAGCGTCGTCTCATCTGGCATAGCTGTGCTTTCATACTTGGCTAAAATAGCCATAGCAATAGGATAGCAATCGTTTGGTTTAAAAACTAAAAAACACAAAAAAAAAACACAAAAAACAACAAAAAACTTTCATTTTCAAAATGTTTAAAACCGGCCTAGGGTAGAGGACGAGGGCGGGGACTGGCATCCAACTACTGCAGGGTCAGAGGCCGTGTCCTGGGCGGGGTGAGACCACCACCTGTGATGAGGAGCAGTGGAACGCCGCGAGCTACACTCCCTGGTTCTCGTCTGAAGTTACTGGGACTGTGGTAAGAGCACTGTTGAGGCCCCACAGTGCGAACAGGTGATGTCTGGATTGCCGACAATGCTTCGAGGCAATTTGTCACCATTCAGTCTTCCACCAGTCCACCCATGTCACCGAAATCGGCCTTACACTCCTCTCCGCATCCTCAGCCTCCCCCCCCCATCTGGTCTGCCCCCTCTCCAGGAAAATTTGGCACTTGAACCAGCATACTCTGAGAGAACTGTTTTCTGGACCCTTCCCACAGTCACAAACCACTTTTCCGTTTGCTGCTGATCAATTTTTCCGATGCCCAGGTTTTCCACCAGTCGCAGTCTGTGGGATGAATGACTTCTGACGTAGTGGAGAAGGTGTAAAGAGGTGTCCGACGATGAGAGACACGTTTGTACAGGTGTGAATTGTTGTCAGGGATTAAGTCCTGATGGTGGAGGACGAGGGATAGGATGATATGATGGTTGGTGACAACCCAAGCGGGTTTGAGAGGCCGGTGTGAACCAGTGCTTCTAGACGAGGAGAGTCCTCGAACAGAACAGGTTTGGAAGAGGCAGTGGTGGGGCCAGACGAGAGGCCAGGGCCAAGCAGGTGCATCAGCACCAAATGTGTCACGATGTAGCGCCCGTGGCGAGGGCTCCCGCGGCGAGGGCTAGATTTTCCAGAAGTCTGGGGTTCTTTAAGGAACACACGAATGACCGACGCGACTGTTGGTGCAACCTTGCCAACCAGGATCCAGCAGGGGTTCCACCACTACTAGCTTACAACCACCAGTAGGCGCAGGAATATGAATGCTAAAAAACACCCACTCAGTGGCACCAAGCCCGTTCACCTCCGGCCGTGCACACCACTGCTCCTCCCCTGTTGTCAGCTTATAGTCACCCCCTGCCCAGGACCCTGGACACAAAAACCCCATCGTCGCCTCCACGATCCCTCCACAGCATCCACCAGCGTTCAGCTCTCCATAACCCAGACGCTGGAGCGGAAACGGAATATAGTGCAACCCACCGCACGCCCACGCCCTTAATGTCCACATCTCCAGATTGCTTAGCCTGGAGATTGCTCCCCTATAGCTAGTAGATACCAGGCCTTTCGCACTCACGCGGCAGCCGCCCCCTCGGTATTCGTCCCCCAGCCGCCACTACTTTTCCCGATGTGCCATCATCCGTGCCTGACCAACGCCGTTTCTGAGCAAGGTCCACCTGACCACGGACACGTGGACGAGCTGCTGCCGGCAGGGCACTATATATCGCTGACGGCACATGGGTTAACTGGTGGAGGCTGGTACCAGTCTGACCCTGCGGCTGGTCTATACTGCCGACGCCGAGAATTGCCGGGGCCTACCTCGGTCCATGGTCTTTCAGGCCTCCTATGCCTCCCTCCTCCTCCACCCCTCCTCCTCCTCCGAACTACCATCCGTGGGCATGGCGCCCACTCATTCGCTAGCTCTAGGCACACACATGCCGTCGCTAAGCACAGCAGGCTGTGCTCAAACTGCTGAGACCTAGCGATAAAAGGCACACCGCCCAAGAACTATTACGGCATCACGGCGCAGACTGATCGTGCTGGCACCGCTGACCTGAAGCCAGTGCATGGTGTGTGTGTGACAACGGCCGTAACCTGGTGGCGCCTCTGCAACTCGGCAGACTGACACATGTGCATGCCTGGCCCATGTGTTAAATCTGATAGTTCAGCGTTTCCTCAGACATCACCCCAATCTTTCTGATTTGCTCCGAAGGTCGCTGCATTCTGTGCGCATTTCAGAAGTCCAGCACAGATGCTTCCACTCTCAGGGCACGCGCGCCACATCCAACTGCCCGCTCACCGACTGTTGTGCGACGTGCCCACGAGGTGGAATTCAACATTAACCATGTTATCCAGAGTTCCACGCCAGAGCGATTGTAGGCTGCCAGATGTCAATTCCACCAGAACTGGTAGTCAGGTCGTCAGCTTCCTCAGTCTACATAAGGAGTGGACGTGGATGTCTATATCTGTAAGGTGCTGAGTACTTTGAGGAGTCACACAATGGTCAGTAGCGATGCCGTCATCATCAGCCTCACCATCCCCGCTGCTTGGCCTGTTGAAAAACTCTCTGATCAGATCATGAAGTCGGAAGCTTTGCTCTCGCCAAGAGACGGTGGAAGAAGATTCCCTTGTTGATAGCCAAGCCCCTCGGTCTGTTTCTCAGCGCGTATCGGAGGAGGGGAGGAGGATGAGGAGGAAAGAGGAGGAATGTTGGCGAGACACAAGAGGGGAGCATTGCTCGACCTTCACTGTTCAGCGTGTATGGGGCAAGAAAGAAGGAGTTGGAGGAGTTGGAGGAGAGGAGATGGACAGTCGGCCAGTGGGGGATGAATTCTTGAGATTGGGACTCTGGCGCTATGGCAGATTTCATGCTAGCTTCCTACGCCGTGACCCTCGCGTTCAAGAATTTATTCCAACACCATTTACTGGGTATTCACTCTCCTGGACCCACGGTACAAGCAAAATCTTTCCACTCTCATCCCTGGAAGGAAGATGTGAGAATGCATGAATACCAGCAGGCCCTGGTGCACTACTGAAACTATTTTCCCTTCTGACAGCGCTAGCGGCAGAGTGCGTAGTTCTGTCGGACAAGTAGCGAGGGAGAGTAGGCGAGCTGCAGCTTGTCCAGCCTCTGGCAGGGTACGCTTTACAAGGCTTTTGCCAGCTTATGTCCACCCCAGCAAGACACTGTCACCTGTCCCAGTCTCAGCAGAGTAGGGCTGATCTTTACAGAAAGATGGTGAGGAGGTACGTAGCTGACCATACCATCGTCCTAAATGATCACCAGCTTCCTACAACTACTGTGTTTCAAAGCTGGACTGTGCACGAACGGGGCTGACTCCTTGGAGGTTCTTGCTGCCCTGCCGCTAGCGTGTTGTCCCGAGCGGGTTTCAGTGCGCAGGTGGACATCATCACCGATAAGCGTACACGCCGGTCGACTGACAGCGCTGACAAGGCTACGCTTATTAGATAATAAAGCCTGGATTTCTCCTATTTCCAATCTCCACCAGGTGAAGGAAGCTCACCTGAATATTGATGCACTCCTCCTCCTCATTTTCCTCCTTCTCCTCCTCTTTGTACACTAAGCAGAGGAAACTGGCTATTTTTTGACAGGGCCCACTGGCCTAGCTATAGTACTTTATGCATTTAATTTCCTCTGTTTTAAACAATTTTTGGGACTGCCATACACGGCACTCAATCTATTTCATTTTTCTGGAGGGCCACTACCCCGGTCCTCTGTTTAAACAATTTTTGGGACTGCCCACTACGCACTCATCTATTCAATTTTTCTGGAGGCCACCTACCTGCTCCTCTGGTTTGAAACTTTTTTGGACTGGCCATGACATACAGGCACTCAATCTATTTCATTTTTCTGGAGGCCCCTACCTGCTCCTCTGGTTTGAAAACTTTTTTTGGACTGCCACATACAGGCACTCAATCTATTTCATTTTTCTGGAGGGCCACCTACCTGCCCTCTTGTTTGAAAACTTTTTGGACTGCCACATACAGGCACTATCCAAATTAAATTGTCTCCCATAAGCAGCCTCCACAAGTTTGTCTCCATTGCTACCTCCAAAAGTCGTCCATAATAGCTGCCTCCATATCGTCCCCTATCAACGAGGTGTGTCGGCAAAAATTTGGGTTGTTTTCATGGCTTTCACATCAAACTTTGTAACTTTGGTCGCCACCTGCTGCGGTGTAATCCACAAAATATACTGGCAAACGTTTATCATTTACATATTATTTCAGCGCTTCTTGCGCATCTGTTACATTCCCCTCACCCGCCATATCCATAAACTATAAGAACGCTACTATACACTTGATCTTATACAAAAGGTTCTAGAAGTGCTGTTTGGGAGTAACCTAGAGACGGGGAGCTTGGATTGGCGAAGCTCGCCTGGCTGCGGAGCCGCCTCTCCATCTCAAGATCCAACTACATATTTTTAACTGCAGCACCTTATCTACTACTAATTCACTGCCTCCATACATCGTCCTCTTATCAACGAGTCTTCAGGCAGAATTTTCAGGTGTTTCACCAGATACATAGTGGAACGCGCCCCATCTGTCGCCGCCATGCTGGAGACCTGAAGTTGCAATCATAGCAGCGCAATATGAATGCCCCATACTGTCGCTCTTAATCATGGAAGTTGTCTCCATGGCGCCTCCACATGTTCGTCCCCTTATCAAACGAGCTGTGTCAGGCTCATTTTTCGGGTGTTTTCACCAGATCGTTTGGAACTTGGTCACTATGGTCGCCACCATGCTGTGTTATCGACTAAATATACCTTCAACCTTTTGTTCACATAGGAAATCATTTCACCTCCTTTGGTTGAAAACCTGAGTCCATTTAGGGTATGTTGCCATGACACTCTCTAGCCTGCTGCCGCTGCCTCTGCATGCCGTCCCCTATAGTGTCAGGGTTCAGGGTCAATATTGGATGTTTGTAGATGCATCTGTCATTCGGTCACTCTGTCATGGCCATGCTGTTGCCCATAATTTGGCATAATGGCGATAAGCACCTCAGAGGCATCCATAGCACTGCTGCCCCTGCGTTTTCCTGTCCATTTCCGTGGTGTTTCCATCCTTTTCTGAGGTTCTCCAGGTGTTTGCCAAGCTTCCCATGTACAGAGCCTTGGTCCCCTTGAACAATGCTCGGAGCTCCCATTGACTTCAATGGGCCTCGGTATTCGAGACGAGCACTCGAGCATCGGGAAAGTTTGTCTCGAATAACGATACCCGAGCATTTTGCTCGCTCATCTCTAATTATGTGCAGTAACTATGTGGAAACAGGGTTGTTTTTAGGAAACTGTGGTTATTCCAGGTCAAGTTTGTATAATGTTTATCACCATCCTTAACTTGTATCACTATGACCCTTGACCCTGTACTATACAATACACAAAATATTAAAATCATGAAATAGATGGTTCAGTCAGGGATTACTGGAACTGTTATACTTGACATATAGTAAGTTTCTAACTAATACTCCTACATTATTTATAATAAGCAAATATACCCTAATAAATAAAAGCTGGGAAATATTACATTCACTAAACACATCTAAGTGGGAAATGGGAAACATCCTAATCACACAGCATCCCATAATCGGTCCTGTCAGTAGCTGATAAATACATGACACTCCTGAGGAGGGAACGAAAAATAGAGATGGGTCTTCCAGACACTCTCTACAATGTTGCAGATGCTTGACTGCATAACCACCAAAACAGTAGAACATAAGCTCTACTGCAAAATTCTATTAGTCCTATTGGAACTTGACAAATGTGTCAACTCTACTCACTATTAAGTAATCTAGTGTAATTGTACGACTATATTTACAAATTTACAGCACTGTTCTTAATGGCAATGTTATCTCTACCAGTATGATTATAAGTTCTTTCTATGCCCTAATTGTCTCTTCATTTCCGTGTGGATCTGTGGGATAACATACAAAAAAAAAATTTACAATGATAACATTGACACTTCTTTATTGATATGGAATATGGTTTTGATATTGGCAGGGATGATTTACTTACCTTTCCTTGATAGCAACACATAAAACTGCCAGGTTTACAGTGAAATCTAGATCATTCTAGATAATAAAACAATAGAAATATATTAGTCACTGTAGATCAGAACAACAAACCAGATCTAATACATATATTAATGTTGCTATTTAAAACAGTAATAAGGTTTCTATCATTGTGTTACAAAATGTATAACATTTTAAACATTGAAAAGAGTGTTATATAGAGCACAATAATCCTCAACACAAAACACAACAAAAAACACACAAAGCATCACGGAAAAGAAAAAAAGAAAAAAGAAAAACAATGGAGCCATCGTCGCTAGCTCTAGGCACAGCAGCATGCCGTCGCTAAGCGACAGCAGGCGTGCTCAAACTGCTGACCTAGGCGATAAAAGGCACACCGCCCAAGAACTATTACAGGGAATCACGCGCAGACTGATCTGTGGCTGGCACCGCTGAACCTGAAGCCAGGCATGGTTGTGTGTGACAACGGCCGTAACCTGGTGGCGCTCTGCAACTCGGCAGACTGACACATGTGCATGCCTGGCCCATGTGTTAAATCTGATAGTTCGCGTTCCTCAGACATACCCCAATCTTTCTGATTTGCTCACGAAGGTGCGCTGCATTCTGTGCGCATTTCAGGAAGTCCAGCACAGATGCTTCCACTCTCAGGGCAGCGCAGCGCACACTCCAACTGCCCGCTCACCCGACTGTTGTGCGACGTGCCCACGAGGTGGAATTCAAATTAACCATGTTATCAGAGTTACCACGCGCAGAGCGTTGTAGACTGCCAGATGTAACTTCACCAGAAACTGGTAGTCGGTCAGTCAGCTTCCTCAAGTCTACATAAGGGTGGACGTGGATGTCTATATCTGTAGGTGACTGAGTATTTGAGGAGTAACACAGATGGTCAGTAGCGATGCCGTCATCATCGCCTCACCATCCCGCTGCCTTGGCCTGTTGAAAAACTCTCTGATCAGTCATGAAGTCGACAGCTTTGCGTGCTCACACAAAGACGGGGTAAGAAGATTCCCTTTTGATAGCCAAGCCCCTCAGGTCTGTTTTCTCAGCGCGTATCGGAGGAGGGGAGAGGATGAGGAGGAAGAGGAGGAGAAATGTTGGCGAACACAAGAGGGGAGCATTGCTCAGACCTTCACTGTTCAGCGTGTATGGGCAGAAGAAGAGGAGTTGGAGGAGGTTGGAGGAGGAGGAGATGGACAGTCAGGCCAGTGAGGGGTGAATTCTTGGAGTTGGGACTCTGGCGCATATGGCAGATTTCAGCTAGCTGCCTAGCCGTGACCCTCGCGTTCAAAGAATTTATTCCAGCACCGATTACTGGGTATTCACTCTCCTGGACCCACGGTACAAGGCAAAATCTTTCCACTCTCATCCCTGGAGAGAAGGAGTGTGAGAATGCATGAATACCAGCAGGCCCTGGTGCACAAGTCTGAAACGTATTTCCCTTCTGACAGCGCTAGCGGCAGAGTGGAGTTCGGGACAAGTCGAGGGAGAGTAGGCGAGCTGGCAGCTTGTCCAGCACTGGCAGGGTACGCTTTACAAGGCTTTTGCCAGCTTATGTCACCCCAGCAAGACACTGTCACCTGTCCCCAGGTCTCAGCAGTAGGGCTGATCTTTACAGAAAGATGGTGAGGAGAGTACGTAGCTGACCATCCATCGTCCTAAATGATCACACAGCTTCCTACAATACTGTGTTTCAAAGCTGGCTGTGGCACGAATGGGTGCTGTACTCCTTGGAGGTTCTTGCCTGCCCTGCCGCTAGCGTGTTGTCCCGAGCGGGTTTCAGTGACGCAGGTGGATCATCACACGATAAGCGTATACGCCGGTCGACTGACAGCGCTGACAGGGACGCTTATAATGATTAAAAGCCTGGATTTGTCCTAATTTCCAATCTCCACCGGTGAAGGAAGCTCACCTGAATATTTATGCCACTCCTCCTCCTCATTTTCCTCCTTCTCCTCCTCTTTGTACACTAAGCAAGGAAACTGGCTATTTTTTGACAGGGCCCATGGCTCTAGCTATAGTACTTTATGCATTTAATTTTCCTCTGTTTAAACAATTTTTGGGACTGCACATAAGGCACTCAATCTATTTCATTTTTCTGGAGGGCCACTACCCGGTCCTCTGTTTAAACAATTTTTGGGACTGCCACAGTACGGCACTCATCTATTCATTTTCTGGAGGGCCACCTACCTGCTCCTCTGGTTTGAAAACTTTTGGACGCCATCATAGCTCCGGCACTCAATCTTTTTCCCATCCCCATTTTTTTCGGACCTGCGCCACTCCTCATCTCGCTCTTTGATAACTTTTTGGCGCCACATACAGGCCTCATCTATTTCATTTTTCTGGAGGCCACTACCGCTCCTGGTTTGACTTGATGCCCTCAGAATTCTGAGCAATATTTAAAATTTTTGGACTGCCCATACAGGCACATCCAAATTAAATTGTCTCCCATAGCAGCCTCCACAAGTTGTCTCATTGCTACCTCCAAAAGTCGTCCATATAGCTGCCTCCATAATCGTCCCATATCAACGAGGTGTGTCAGGCAGAAATTTGGGTTGTTTTCATGGCTTTCACATCAAACTGTTAACTTTGGTCGCCACCCTGCTGGTGTAATCCACAAAATATACTGGCAAACGTTTATCATTTACAATATTATTTCAGCGCTTCTTGCGCATCTGTTCATTCCCCTCACCCGCCATATCCTAAACTATAAAGAACGCTACATACACTTGATCTTATACAAAAGGTTTAGAAGTGCTGTTGGGGAGTAACCTAGAGACAGGGGAGCTTGGTGGCGAAGCTCGCCTGGCTGCGGAGCCGCGCTCCATCTCAAGATCCAACTACATATTTTTAACTGCAGCACCTTATCTACTACTAGTTCACTGCCTCCATACATCGTCCTCTTATCAACGAGCTGTTCAGGCAGAATTTTCAGGTGTTTCACCAGATACATAGTGGAACGCGGCCCCATCTGTCGCCGCCATGCTGGAGACCTGAAGTTGCAATCATAGCAGCGCATATGAATGCCCCATACTGTCGCTCTAATCATGGAAGTGTGTCTCCATGGCTGCCTCCACATGTTCGTCCCCTTATCAAACGAGCTGTGTCAGGCTCATTTTTCGGGTGTTTCACCAGACGTATGGAACTTGGTCACTATGGTCGCCACCATGCTGTGTTATCGACTAAATATACCTTCAACCTTTTGTTCAATAGGAAATCATTTCACCTCCTTTGGTTGAAACCTGAGTCCATTTAGGGTATGTCGCCATGACACTCTCTAGCCTGCTGCCGCTGCCTCTGCATGCCGTCCCCTATAGTGTCGGGTCAATATGGATGTTTGTAGATGCTATCTAGACCTCATTCGGTCACCTCTGTCATGGCCATGTGTTGCCCATAATTTGGCATAATGTGCGATAAGCAGCCTCAGAGGCATCCATGCATGCTGCCCCTGGGTTTCCTGTCCATTTCCGTGGTGTTTCCATCCTTTTCTGAGGTTCCCAGGTGTTGCCAAGCTTCCCTGTACAGAGCCTTGGTCCCCTTGAACAATGCTCGAGTCTCCCATTGACTTCAATGGGCTCGGTATTCGAGACGAGCACTCGAGCATCGGAAAAGTTTGTCTAGAATAACGATACCCGAGCATTTTTGCTCGCTCATCTCTATTATGTGCAGTAACTATGGGAAACAGGGTTGTTTTTTAGGAAACTGTGTGTTATTTCCAGGGTCAAGTATTGTATAATGTTATCCCATCTTAAACTGTATCACTATGCCCTGTACTGTATTTATACAATACAACAAAAAATATTAAAATCAATGAAATATGGTTCAGTCAGGGATTACTGGAACTGTTATACTTGGAAATATAGTAAGTTTCTAACTAATACTCATACATTATTTATAATAAGCAAATTATACCCTAATAAATAAAAGCTGGGAAATATTACATTCACTAAACAACATCTATAGTGGGAAATGGGAAACATCCTAATCACACAGCATCCCATAATCTGTCCTGTCAGTAGCTGATAAATATCATGACACTACTGATGGAGGGGAACGAAAAATAGAGATGGGTCTTCCAGACACTTCTCTACAAATGTTGCAGATGCTTGACTGCATAAGCCACCAAAACATTAGAAACATAAAGCTCTACTGCAGAAATTTCTATTAGTGCCTATTGGAACTTGACAAATGTTTCAACTCTCTCACTATGTAAGTAATCTAGTGTAATTGTACGACTATATATGTACAAATTTACAGCACATGTTCTTAAATGGCAATGTTATATCTTACCAGTATGATTATAAGTTCTTTCATAGCTGCCCTAAATTTCTCTTCATTTCGTGTGATCTGTGGGATAACAATTACAAAAAAAAAATGTACAATGATACAATTGACACATTCTTTATTGATATTGAATATGGTTTTGATATTGGCAGGGATGATTTACTTACCTTTCCTTGATAGCAACACATAAAACTTGCCAGGTTTACAGTGAAATCTAGATCATTCTAGATAATAAGAAACAATAGAAATATATTAGTCACTGTAGATCAGAACAACAAAACCAGATCTAATACATATATTAATGTTGCTATTTAAAACAGTATAAGGTTTCTATCATTGTGGTTACAAAATGCTTATAACATTTTATAACATTGAACAAAGAGTTGTTATAGAGCACAAATAAATCCCTTGCCAACTGGACTATATGTGGCAGATAGCAGCGCGCCAGTCTCTGGAGCTGATGCCCGATTGTGCTCCTGCTTTCCTCAGCAACAGGGGCAGATTAAGTCTGTCATGGGCCTTGTACAATGTGAATATTATAGCCCCTACAAGTCTGGAATTCACTTTATACATATGGCACTAGAATCAAGCTTCTTGTAGATTTGAGGATGTGTCCCTTCTCCCTGCTTTCAATTTGTGGTTTCAGGACCTTTGGAGAACATTAAAAGGTCCTGAAATGTCTCTTGTGTACATGTGTATTGAGAGCAGGAACAGATGTATAAGGATATCATGGGTGAAAGTTCTTCTCAGTATAACATTTGGTGGCTGATTTGGGTGGTTAAGGGTGCCCTATCAACCAAATCTCCTATATTATAATCCATTACAGCCCAGTATCTGTTTCTAGGGGTTCTCTCTTCCACTTTTACCAACAGTCTGTGGTCTGGGTGCTTTCCTTGGGACCTGATTGACATATAAGCTCCTGAATCACAAGTAAGTACCTTAACCTCTTCTCGATATGTGTTATACTTATGTGTTGTATAGCACAGCATCATGCCAGGTGTATAGAGAGGTCTCACGGGTTGAGCTCTCTCCACTAAGGACAGCTGTCTTCTATATATTGCAGCAAACACCCAGAGACAACACTAAGCAATGCCATCAGGATTATGATCGTCGACCAAACTCCCCCCAACCCCACCCCCCTGTGAGGTCATTGGGGTGGCCATCAGTTACTATGAAAGATGGAAGCCTATTCTGGACTCTCAGGCCTGCCATTCAAGCTGACCTCACCTTGCCAGAGTCGGTCACTTATAGCTCAGTCATATAACTGGCATATACTACATATGCCAGTATATGGTAGAAGTGATAAAACCATATAGTACCTTTGGGTGACAAATAGTAAAAAAATGTTTTAAAAAAGTTCAAAAGAGTAAAGAATAAATTTAAAAAAAAAACCGAAAAATCGAAATCTCCTTCATTCACTAGAAAACATATAAAAAGAAAAAACAAGTAAAATCATAAACATGTTAGGTATGCCCGTATCCCAAAAATACCGATCTATGAAAATAGGAACTGTTTCTATTGGAATGTGAAGCCTGTAACTAAAATTACAGCCCAAATCTTTGAATCACCACTTTTTTGCTACTTTGAACACACATACAATGATCAAAAGGTTTCATATAGAAGCAGCAATTAAAACATCATCTTGTCCCACAAGAAATTAGACCATACACTTGTCTGTGCAATGCAGTATGAAAAAGTCATTGGCGTCAGAACATGAAAGATGAAGAAATTCATTTTTGCACAAAAAGATTACATTTTTTAGAATCTATTAGAACATATTAATAGTTATATAAATGTTGTTTCCTGTGATTGTACCAACCCAAGGAATAAAAAGATGGTGTTTTTGGAATAAAAAGTAAAAGACATAAAGATCACACAAGAAAATGGAGCAAATGTGTTTTTTTTTACAATTTCGACATATTTGAAATTTATTTCCCAGAACATGGCATGGAATATTAAATACCACCACTGGAAATTAAAATTTTAATATAAATAACAAGCCCTCACACAGCTCTTTTATGGAAATATAAAAAATGGATTTTTCAAGGTGGGTAACAAAAACAGAAACAAAAAAACTAAAAAGGGCTACGTCATTAAGGGGTTAATAGGAAACCTGCACAAGCTGAGCTGCTGAAAGTCTATGTTTAGACCCCAGTAGCTTTGTAATGTGCACATTTACCTGTGATTTCCTTTCCTAGTAATGTTTTCCGTGCTTTACCTTGACCCCATCTGCATTTGCCCTTTCACATAATTATTTCTGTACTTTAATGATTATTATTAATTATTGCTGCTGTAGTGATAGATAACATTGCAATTTGGTCAATTAAACAAACTGCCTTCAAATAACAACTTTATGGGTCTGAAAGTAACAAAACTTTTAGCTATATTGAGATTTTATACTGGTCATTGAGGCCTAAATATACATTTTGTTATCAAAAGGTTAAATACATTAGTATTTATTCAAACTTACATTTACAGCAAATTCCAAGCACTGAACATTTGTTGGCTTACAGCCTGATGTAACACAACATGATCTTTCTATGCAAACAGAAAAAAAAATACAAAAGTCAGCTGAATATACATTTACTGTATGTATGATCTATAGATTGTATTAATACATTAGCATCTAAATTACAATGTATTATATCTACATACCCACAGCCAGGCTGAGACCGGCCAGAGCAAAGAGTATGATGATCTTCATTCTGGAGATTGTGGAGCTCAAGGAGTGAATGGAACAAGTCACTGCTCTTCTTATAGGATGAAATGAGGTGACATCCCTAAGATCACATGATGGCACTGCCCACATTGGAAATGATCCTAAATTTGAACAGCTTCAATGTCTGAATTATTTTAATCACATTTATTAGTATAGTTAAGAAAACATTTCACATCCTGCTTTTAATGTAAACATTATAGGAGTTGTACACATGAAGCACATTCCAGCAAATTTTCCAATATACTTTCTGTATCAATTCTTAAGGATTTTTCTAGATCCCTTCTTGCTGTCATGCAACAGGAAACCTAATTCTTTACCTACTGCAGATAAACACTGGTCCATAGTCACACAGGTGCACGGCTCATTATATCACACAGTATAATCAGAGCTCCCCCTTGGGTGACATCACATGACCACGGACCGGTGTTTATCTACAGGAAGTAGTAATAAATAAAATGTCCTGTTGTGTAAACATCACTAGAGGATTCAATTATTAAAAGTTCTAGACCATTTTCTTGAAATCTAAAGTGAAGACAATTTGTTCAGCACGTTGTAATGTATGAGGAGTAAAATCCCCATATACTGCCATAGTGTACACCACCGCCTGATCACGTTTATACAGATTTGTGCATCACTGAGGGTCGGGTAGCAGTTTAGCTTTTCATCAAAATTTCATCCATCACCGTGTTTAAAAATGTTTAATTCTTTATTTCAGCCCATTTAAAAAAAATGTACAGTATGTTCCATACACTACATGTTTAGCTGATGCTTTTTGGCCGATCCCAAGAAGAATTAAGAAATAAATCTACACTATGGGCAAACCCAAAAACTGCCCATAGTCTTAGCATTCTAACATTATATACAACAGAGATTATAAAATGCATTAAACCATTTTGGGCACAAGGCTTCCCATTGTTAACCAACATCTGGTGGGAGTCACATAAATTCAATTGAGGGGAACATACATTAGAGCTAAATAACGCAACAAAGTTTTTCATTACCCGAATATTTGCGATTTGCGACGATTTTCCCTGAATTGCCCCAAGTTTTTGTCGCACGCGATCGGATTGTGGCGCATCGGTGCCGGCGTGCACGCGACGGAAATCGGCGGTCGTGGTCGAATGAAAACCGACAGATTCGGAGAAACCGCCGCATTTAAAAAAAAAAAAAAAGTGTCGCTCGACACGTGCTTGCCTTCACTCGGCCCGGCTTGGTGAACTCCAGTGCATTCAGCGCAGCAACGACACGTGGTGGACGTCGGAGGAACTGCCTTAGTGATTTGCCGGAAAACCCGAATCCACCGCAGAGAACGCGCCGCTGGATTGCGAATGGACCGGGTAAGTAAATCTGCCCCAATGTATTAGACTGTCATGTCCCACAAGTCAATAGACTAGTAAAAGCTTCCATTCCTATAATAATGACTCATTTCATATTCTAAAGATGTGGCTGCAGACTCTAGACCCCTGCCGATAGTTAATTTGAATTTGTATGCAATTTGGAACTGTACATTTTTATTGAAACCTCAGCCCAGAGCAATTTTTGCTGACAATTACAACATTTTTTGCAAATATTTTGATTCCTCTTGGAAATAAAATAATAATGGGTCTTATTCGTAAGTCGTGGCACCCCCCATAGAATAAAAATAATATACTATTTTATGGTAATGGTTAACCGGCAAAAAACAAAAAACACATCACCAAAAATTTTACTAAAACATACTTGATGATTTTCAGTTTCCTTCCACCAACAAAGAGTTAAATACAAATCTCACACAATTAGCTATCTAATTGCCCACAAATTTGTCATAAAAGGGCATCTCATGTGCCAAAAAACTAGCCCCCTATACCCCATTAAAAAAGAAAAAATTATAGCCTGAACAATGTGACATAGCCAATCTGAAATCTGCATGGCGCCTCCCTGCCCGTCTAATGCCCCGCTGTGCGCCCATACATACATTTTACCATCACATACGTGTAATCGGTGTACCGGGAGAATTGGGGTATCAAACTTTTGTGGGCCTTTTTTCATTATACCCAAATTCTGAGCCTCATAACATTCTAGTAAAATATGTGGAATCTTAAAAAACCATGCCAACATAAAGCAGACATTTGGGAAATGTAAGTTATGAATTTATTTGGGTGCTATGACTATCTACATCAAAAGTAGAGAATTTAGAACGTTGAAAATAGAGAATTTTTCCAAATTTTTTCCAAATTTAGTTTTTTTTCATTACTAAACATAAAAGATGTCATCCAAATTTTTAAACTAATTTGAAGTACAATGTGTCACGAGAAAAGAATCTCAAAATCCCCTGGATATCTCATAGCGTTCCAAAGCTATAAGCACTTATAGTGACACAGGGCAGATTTGAAAAATGGGGCCGCGTCCTTAAGGCCAAAAGAAGCTGAGTCCCTTAGGGGTTAATACAGCCCTGCACTCAGCGGTACCACTGCGCTTCTCATTACATGGAGGGGCTTAACTACAGCCAGGGGAAAGATGGGCCCGGGACACACGGGCCAATAAGGCCCATGACCCTGCCGGGCCCTATAGCAACTGCTACGTCTGCTACGGCTGTAGTTACACCCCTGATAGGGGTCCTAACAGTTTATGACCGAGTTGACAGACTTTAATAACATTTATGGATTGTATTTATAACTTACAGATTGTGTAAGTGAAACAGTAAGTTATGTTTATGTGGAAGCATCATCATTTCATCCCTGTCTCTGGCATATTTATCATCTGTATAACTTATGCTCCAACATAAAACAATGGGCACAGAAGCGTTTGTTTAATGTTCTCTCTCTATTTACCAGGGGTGGAGGAGGTAAATGCTCAGATGCCATCCTGGCAGAGATGTCACGGGAGTAGTCAGGGTACAGAACAGGGGAAAGCGCTGTACTGAGATACGCCCTGGAGTTCTTACATTTATTTTCTACTGAATAAACTGGGGCAAATTTACTTTCCCGGTCCTGTTGTGATCCCTGATCGGGGCGATCCGACGAAGATGAAGTCGGCGCGATTCACGTAGCTCGTGCCCCGAGTGCGGACTTCAATCTGAGACACAATTTGAATTTTAAATCCTGCGCGTAGTCCGAATCTGTTGAGTTCTCCAACGGCCATGCTTCCCGATTTGTATCGCATGAAAGTTGGTGCGATTGCGCCAAAATCAGAGCACGTGCGTCAAAAAACCCTGTCAAATGCGGCACAAATCTGAAATCGACGGAGAACCCGACAAAAATGTGGTCCGTGAACCCTTAGTAAATGAGCCTGGAGTTATTGGGAAACATGAGCAGTCACAATGTCATCCACAACACAGTATCACTTCCCGGTGTGCTATGGCTATATCCCATCAGTAGTGTAGCCGTGACACCGCACTGATCCACCACATTTCCAGGACACACAGACAACATATAGCATCAGCCATCAACTCCCAGATGCCATGATCCCATGTCCATCCACCTGCTCTCACTTCTCTTGGTTCTTTTATACCTGCTGAGTCTTTTTTGGAGACTCATTTGCATATTTAAATCCTAATTTGAGGATTTAACTTTCACCTAGCAAAGTTAGCCGCACAAGAATTTTTCAGTGCAGAGCCATGCAATATCTTAAAAAAATCAATGTGGGCATAAAAAAAGACTCAATTTTGGCACCAATCACAGTAAAATGCCACCATTTTGGCACAAATAAGTCTTGAGCAGGTGTAAGCAAACTTTTAGAAGAGGGTTGCAGAAGAGTTTTGTGTGAGACTTTAAAAAAAAAAAAAAACGTTAGGACACACAAACCATATATATCACTTTCTAAGATAAATGAAATAATTCCAGAATCCAGAAAAGGCTAAAAAGACACTGTCAAATGTCCTGACTAAAGATAAATGACACCCATCAGTTATTATTTTATATTTCTGTGTACATAGCCGTCTAAAAGTTTGTTTTAGGTAGAAATAATGCAAAATTATAACTGATGGTAATAATGCAGATTGCAAACACATAAACCCAGGAATATTATTGTGTCTGCGCCATTTTTTTGTCTGTTTGCAGGTAAAAAAAAAGTGTCTTTGAAACTTACTCATGTATTTATTCTGTGCCTGTGCTACTATTGTTTCGCGGTTGCATTTTGACCAACACATTCGAAAACTTAGATCACCATTTGCAGATTCATATTGTTACGGTACACAGACAACGGAAGATACTTGGGAGTACCAGGGAGGAAAGTCTCTGTGGGAAGTCCGGAAAGCGGAGTCAGGGAACCAGTGGACCCTCTGGACCACTGCGGGAGATGTAGATGGTACTAGCTGACACCTCGGACCGGAGTCTAAGTGCCACCAGGTCGTTCCACGTGTGCGACTAGGCCTGCGGTGGCAGCCTGGGAAACAAGGGTAGCAGGACACAATCCGAGCATGTGATGACAGCAGGAGTACGGCTTGGAAGGATGAGCTGGAACTCACGGCAGGCAAGAAGGCAGCTGGCACACGACCCAGGCAGACCGGAACGGACAGGTCCATGGAGAAGAGCTGGTGGCTTGGAGACGTCTGGGAACGCTGCAACACAGGACACAGGAGCTTCTGGAAATGCTGGAGTCACAGGACATAGGAGCATCTGGGAATGCTGTTAGAAGTAGCTTTAGGAGCTAGGTCCCTGGGAACCCTGGGAAGATTTCCTAGGCAAGAAAGATAATCCGGCCGAGGCACCGGAAGGGGGGAGCCAGATTAGCCAGCCCCAATTAGGAGGATGCTGGCCCTTTAAGAGCCGGCACGCACACGCCCTAGAGAGTGGGGATGCGCGGCCCGGTCGGGAAGCAGGAGCGTTGGAGAGGTGAGTCCGGGCACGGGTGTACCCGCAATCCGTAACGAGGATTGCGGGTGCAGTCATGACTCATATCTTGAGTCTGCCTCAGATATTGAAGGACTCTACAATATTGAAGAAAACTTCCATCAGCTTGACTTCTTGTAAACCCCTTTTTCAGTAGAACATCATTCAGTTTAGTGTTCCAAGCTCTTGCCGATTGTTTAGGCCATAAAAAGATTTCTGCAGCTTACACATAAGTTGTTCTTCATCTTTCTTAATATAAACTTCTGGTTGAGACATATAAACCTCTTCTTCTATTTCACCATTTAGAGCTGTCCAAATGTCTTACTTTCATGTTGTGCACAGCTGCTACAGACGGAACACTCTAAATGTTGTTTGTTTAGCAACTGGAGAAAATGTAGCATAATAATCTTCTCCATATTTTTGTAGGCACCCTTTTGCAACTAATCATGCCTTAACATTCTATTGCACTCATACAATCAGAGTAATACTTGGTTTTTGAAAACCACTTTACAAAACCGATTGCTTTCTTACCCTGTGGTAGTTTGGTAATCTTCCATGTCTGAAGCTGAAGGGATTCATCTCTTCATCTGCCAGCTTTAATCCATTTCTGCTTTTCATAAGTAGAGTGGCAGTTTGTTGCTTTCTTCCCATGACTGAGGCTCTGGTCTCAACAAATATGTTTTAACTTGTCAGGACAGGCGTTTATAGCTGCATACCTCCCACCGCCCGTTTTGGGCGGGGACAGTCCCCGTTTTTTTCAACCTTTGTCCCGCCTGGCACATGATCTTTCGTTAAAAAAATAAATGAAAGTCCCGTTTTTTTTTTTTGCGTTTTCCCACGGATTTTTCCTATTGTCCCGCATCACCGAGGGTTCCCCCCACCGAGTCCCGCCCCGAAGTCCCGCCCCATCGTCCTGCTCAGGATACAAGAGCAGCCAGGGGGCGGGGGTGCAGTGTCCTCTCCTCTCCAGCTCCCGCTGTCCTGCTGCAGAGCCCGGCACCATGCCCCCCATCCCCTCCCTGGAGCAGAAGGCCCTCCCGTTCCTTCAAGGCTGCCACTTGCAGGCACTGCCATGAGATGGGAGGATGGAGCAGTTGGCAGAGTGTCCCTATTCTCTGCAACTGCCCCTGCACAGCAGCCCCCGGGTTCAGCCTCGCGTGCAGGCAGGAACTCTCCAGCTCTGCTAACATCAAATGAGCTCCCTGCCCCCCCATCCGGGGCCTCCTGCTTTTCCACTGAAGTTCGTTCTGATGAACGTGCCAGGGAGGGGCGAAGTGTGTGCAGGGCCTGCGGCGAAGAAAAGTAGGTAAGGGGATAACGGAAGTATGATTGGTAGAAGGTCTTACGATGGGATTGTCAGCTGCGCAGTGAACAGGACTCTCAAGGAGTGCAGTTGGTAAGTTAAACACTTTAACTTTCCTCCATAGACTACCCTCTGCCCCCATCCCTAACATCCCCGCACGGCCCTTCTATTCTGCTTTATGTGTACCATATAACTTAAATCCCAATAACCCCTTAGCCACTTTTTTTTTTTTCCGCTCATTTCTTCTCGCATCTCCAAACTTCAAAAATTCCATAACTTTTATCTCATTTTCCGGTACAGACCCTGTGTGATGGCTTAGTTATGTGCGTAACCAAATTTTAACTTTTCCCGTTAATGTTATTTATTTTAACATGCCGTGTAAACTGTAGCTCTCGCAAAAAATTCCCAAAATGTGGAATTTTTTTAAAACAAACCGCACGTGTCACGTTCTCTGTGGGCTCAGTTTTTCGACTTTGGGACTTGTGCAATGCAAATAAACCCTAAGCTTTATCTTTGAGTTCGTTTTTGTGTCGATCGCGGTATAACCTGATTATAGGTTTTATGTGTTTTAATACATTTTCAAAAAAATTTTTAAACGAATGTGTGCAAAAAAAAAAAAAAAAAAATTTTGGCATCTTCTGCGTAATAACTTTTGTCATACTTCTGTTGCGGCATGGGAGTGGTGTAGGTGTTCATTTTGTGCGAGAAATGAGCCGAGTTTTTCAATTCTGCTACCATTTTGCGGGTCGGCTGTGGCGACATTTTGATCATTTTTATTTCATTTTTTATTGTGATGGTAAAAATTTTTAAAACAAGTCGAACATTAGTTTGGGGCCCATTTCCCGCCTCGGGTAGGTCAAACCGCCCTGCCCGTAAACGTTTTTTATCTTTGATAGATCGGCATTTGATTTGTGGGGAACGCGGGCGATACCTGTAACTATATGTTGGTGATTTTTATGTTTTATGTTTTTTTTAATCATTCTAGGTGAAAGGGGGGGTTGAAAAGTGTAGAATATTTTTAATAGTTTAATTTTTTTTATTTTTTTAAAACTTTTTTTTCTTTTTATCTTCCACTATTTCTTAGACCCTCTAGGGTACATTAACCCTAGGATGTCAGGATCGCTCTACCTATATACAGCCAATACTTTCTGGCTCAATTGTAAACGAATCTGGGAAGCCTGTAGCCTCGTGTTCAACAGAAGAACCCCGAGGGCTACCACGGCAAACGATCCGCCGCCCCCCGATTTGACGTTCGGTGGGCACAGCGATTCAAAAAAAGACTTGCCGGCGACAATGGGACCACCGCGGGTTATTACGGTGTGGGTTTTTTCTGCAAACATGCCACAAACCCCCCACCTTGTATGAAGAGGAACTCATCCCTGTGGTAGCCCTCTTCATAACATCCTTAACTCTCTGCGGCCCGTGTAGAGCTACACGCGTCAAGAGCGTGTGTTAAGGGTTTTAAGGGGTTTTCCCCTACAAATACAAGTAGGCCCTATCCATTAGGAAGGGTCTCTTTCTTAACCTTGCTGATGTGTGGGGTTGTTTTCAGTGTATGTGACCCCCCACAGATCAGTGAAAAAAACGAGGGGTCTTCTGTTGGCGTCCACATAAGTCCATGTCATCGTCTCTGTGACAGTATGGAGCAGAATGGTTCATTACACGGCCGTCGCTCCAGTATTCACTCTACGGAACGATTTTTGCCGTTTCCATATTTCACTCCCCACTTTCCAAATCATAACTTTTTTTTTTCCATGTACGAGCTGTTTGCGGCCTTTTCTGCATAACAAATTAACATTCCTAGTGACAGTATAATATTCCAGGCCCTTGTACTGGAAAAGACGGTGAAGGGAAAATATCAATGTGGTTTTTATGGCTTTCACTGCGCGCTTCCATAGGACCCCTCCCCTTTTACTGACGGCCCTCCAATTGGACCCCCTCCCTTTTACTTGCGCTCCCAGTAGGACCCCCTCCCCCTTACTCGACCTGCAAACGACGGCAGTCTCCCCCCCCCCCTAGACCAACAACATGTTTCCCCCCCCTAGACAACAGCATGTCCCCCCCTAGACACAAAGCATTTCCCCCCTAGACAAACGAGCATTTCTCCCCCCCTGGACAACGGAGGCATGTCCCCCCCCAATACAACGAGCATGCCCCCCCCCCTAGGACAGACCGCATCCCCCCCCACCCGAGACAACGAGCCCCATTTCCTTCCGCACTCCCCTAGACAAACGCTGTCTTGCACGTCTCCCCCCCGGACTTCTAACAATGAGCATGTCCCCCCCCTAGACAACGAGCTTTCCCCCCCCCCCCTAGACAACGAGCATGTCTACCCCTGACCCCTAGACAACGATCTGTCCTCCCCTTTGGCTGCGTCCCTTTTTTGTGGTTTGTGTTATTTTTGTTTTCCCGGCCAGACCGTGCCTGCTGGAATGCTTCGGAGTCGAAGGATTACGTTGTCGATGGACCACATTTCTAAACAAATAAAATGGTCAACCGAGGGTGTGTTCTGCGTTTTTGTTCAATAAAAAATTTCTGAAAACGGTGTGATTAGCTTTATTTTTTTGCACACTCTTCATCAGTCGTTTGGCCATTTAGTAAGTGGTGACGCGCATAGATGACGGTGCTCAGTTAACTAAGGGCGGCCTAGGGTTTGGCCTTAATTTTTTTGGCAAATTCACACTAACGCCCATACCATTACCTAGAAAGACGGATGACGCGTGCCACTACCCCCCCGGACCTGTCCAACCAGGGTAAGCCGCCGCCTTCCCACGGCCAGGGTCTAGAGCGAGGTACAAACCAGAACCTTAAGCCGTCTATAGATGGTCAGGTAGTTGGGGCGGCTGCAGGCTGTTATTGTTGCGCTGGGATGCCCCCTAACATGGCCTATCCCGCGCAGTTAAGTAATTGGCGGCTGCTCTGCTTGTTGTATCAGTGCTGATTGGAACAATAAGGGGGCACCCCATGCCGTTTTTCACCCCATTTTTTTTGTAAAAAAAAATGGGGAAACAGCCTGGGAGCCCCCTTTTTTAGAAGGGGAACCCCACGCATATTTTTGATCCAAAAAAAATTTGAAAGAAAAAGGAAAAAAACGCATGGTTCCCCCTTTTTTAAATCGCCGATAAACAAAAAGCAACAGCAGCCTCCATTACTGATTGGGGGGCTGGGATAGGGCCACGGTGTTTAGGGGCTATTCCAGCGAACAATAACAGCCTGCAGCGCCGCCCCCCACTACCTTACCATCTATAGAGGTCGAGGTATGGTTTTACCCGGCTCTTCCCGGCACCCTTGGTTGGCGGTGGGGGATTAACGGCGGGGTAAATGAGGTAAATGGTATGGGCGGTTAGTGTGAACTTTTCCAAAAAAAATTAAGGGCAAACCACTAAAGGCCAGCCCTTAGTAATTATCCACCGTCACCTAGCCGGTCAACCACTAACTACGGCAACACCTATGAAGAGTGTCGCAAAAAAAAATAAATAACATACCCATACACAACCGTTTCTCACAAAGATTTTATTTTGACTAAAAAACGGCAAACACACACCCTCGTGACCATTTATTTGTTAGAAACCCCTGTCGCGCACTACGACTAACCTTTAAATCCGGAAGCCAAAGTCCACAGCCGGCACGGTCCTGGAGGACAAGGAATAACACAAACACACAAAAAGGGCACGCACTAACAGGGGAGGACAATGCTCGTGTCTAGGGGCAGGGGATGCCGCCCCGCCCAGCTGTTTGGGAACATCATGTTGCTTAGCTAGCATGAGGTGGGGGAAAAACTGGGTGGGGGGAGGGGAGCAGCGGGCAGGGATGGTGTGGTGGCCAGGGCGGGTTGCGGGATGGGTGCTGGGGGACCCGCCGGCGAGGGGGGGGGGGGCGGGGGGGGACGCCGGGGGAAACGGGAGTCGGGGCAGGGGTTAGGGGAGGGTGGAAGGGGTGGGGAGGGGACCGCGGCCGGAACGGGGGGGGGGGGGGGGGAGGGCGGGGGGGGCGGGGTGGGGCGGGTGGGGGGGGATTCTGCGGGGGTTCCTTGCCCGGATGGGGCGGGGGATGGTCGTGTTAGGGGGGGAAATCCGGGGGGGCGAGGCTGAGGGGGGGGGCGGGGGGGGGGTCCGGGGGGTTGGGGGGCGGGGCTGGAGCGCTGGGGGGGGACGGGCGGGGGGGGGGAGGGGAGGGGGGGGGGCGGGGGCGGGGGGGGGGGGAACATGGCTCTGTTGTCTAGGGGGGGGACATGCTCGTTGTTCTAGGGGGGGACATGCTCGTTGTCTTAAGGGGGGGGGGGCGGGCATGCTCGTTGTTACGGGGGGGGGCATGGCTCGGTGGTCGGGGGGGGGCAAGCTCGTTTGTCTAGGGGGGGCATGCTCGTTGTCTGGGGGGGTGGAACATTGCTCGTTGTATAGGGGGGGGAAATGCTCGTTGTCTAGCGGGGGGAGGATCATTGTCGTTTGTCTAGGGGAGGGACATGCTCGTGTCTGGGGGGGGGGCATTGTAAATGCTGGCATCGCATTGCCATGCTCGTTTTGTGTCTAGGGGGAGGGACATTGCTCGTGTCTACGGAGGGCATGCTCGTTTGTCTGGGGGGGGACATGCTCGTTGTTAGGGGGAGGTGGAATATGCCCCCCCAATTATATTACATAAATATACATTTGGGGCCCAGTGGGGAATGCGTTGAGGTTATGAGCCGGTGACGTGGGCCAGGGGGTGTGGTTTTTTAGGGGCGGTGGCTAGGTGTGGCTTCTGTGGGGTAAAAAAAAAATCGGCTTATTCCTCTCCACAAAAAGTTGGGAGGTATTGTAGCTGGAATACCTTTGTTGCATTTGTTGGATCTCCTGACTGCAGGTTCAGCTGGTATTACATTCTCCTCTCCAGTAGCTTGGGAGCTGACTCACACTTCAGTGTTTTCTTCCTTGTTTTCTTGAATTTGTGACTGTGGCTCAAGTGAAATTATTGGATTAACTTCATGAAATTTGACTGATACAAAGTTCTCATCTATCACTATATCTCTGCTGATTGTCACCTTGTTGGTCTCTGGGTGCAGGATTCTTAATACTTTTTGAGTTTCACTGTGGCCTACCAGGATGCCTTCATTTGAATGAGCTTCACACTTTGTGAGCTTTACTCATATGGAGTTTTCTTTGTAGCTTTCCCTGGTAATCTGTTTTGAAGATAGCAAGCAGCATTATTGCTTCTTCCCAAAATGTTATTGGTGGCTCAGCATCAAACAGCATACTTCTTCCACTTTCACAAAGAGTTTGGTTCTCTCTCTCAGCTATATCATTCTGTTCTGGGTGGTATGGCATGGTGGTCTGGAACACGATTCCATTTCTTCTTAATATGGCTTGTGTCTTACCACTTGTGTATTCAGTTCCATTTTCTGCACGTAGTGTCTTTGGCATTCTTCCAAATTTGTTGGATACTTCAGCTATGTACTCTTTTAGTTTCTCTGCAACTTCATCTTTGCTGTGAAGCAAATAGACAATTGTATATCTAGACTAATCATCAATAAATGTCAGAAAATATCTCTTCTTTTCAGGTGTTTGAGTACTCATTGGGCCACACACATTTGTATGAATCAAATCCAGTGGCTGTGCTGATGTAATGGTGCTGTGTTTAGGAAATTAATTCCTTGTTATTTTACCTCTAAGGCAGATTGTACATTTCATCTTTTGACTGCATTGGTCAATTGTAACGCTCTTCCTGAACTAGTGCTTCCTGAACTAGCTTTCTTATTGCTTCTGGGTCTCTGTCCCAAGATGCCTATGCCACACATGGATGCAATTCTCATGTTGTTCTTGTTTTACAGTATAAACAGTGTCTTGGTGTTGTAACAGGTACAGTACAGTCATGGCCAAAAGTTTTGAGAATGACATCAATATTATATTTTCACATGATCTGTTGCCCTCTGGTTTTCATGTGTTTTTGACAGATGTTTTTATCACATACAGAAATACAAGTGCAATCATATTATTAGTAACAAAAGCTTTTATTGACAGTTAGAATGAGTTAATGCAGAAAGTCAATATTTGCAGTGTTGACCTTTCACTCAACTTCAGGACCTCTGCAATCCTCCCTGGCAGCTCTCAATCAACTTCTGGACCAAATCCTGACTGATAGCAGTCCATTCTTGCTCAATCAATGCTTGCATTTTGTCACAATTTTTTGGTTTTTGTTTGTCCACCCGTCTCTTGATGATTGACCACAAGTTCTCAATAGGATTAAGATCCGGGGAGTTTCAGACCATGGACCCAAAATCTCTATGTTTTGTTCCCTGAGCCATTTAGTTATCACTAGAGATGAGCGAGCACTAAAATGCTCGGGTACTCGTTATTCGAGACGAACTTTTCCCGATGCTCGAGTGCTCGTCTCGAATAACGAACCCCATTGAAGTCAATGGGAGACTCGAGCATTTTTCAAGGGGACCAAGGCTCTGCACAGGGAAGCTTGGCCAAACACCTGGGAACCTCAGAAAAGGATGGAAACACCACGGAAATGGACAGGAAACAGCAGGGGCAGCATGCATGGATGCCTCTGAGGCTGCTTAATCGCACCATTATGCCAAAATACTCCTGCCTAACGTACTATAGAACACCCTAACGCTTTCCTGACCAGCAGCAGCTCTCTCCTAGCGGCATCCAGACACAGAATGATCCGAGCAGCGCGGGCACGGCTAGTCTATCCCAGGGTCACCTGATCTGGCAGCCCCAACCTGCTATCGACGTGTAAGGGTAACCCGTCATGCTGGGTGGAGTGCATAGTCTCCGGCTTGTGTTTGCTCTGTTTCTGGCCGCCAAAAAGCAAAACGGCGGGAGCTGCCATTTTCTCGACGGGCGAAGTATTCGTCCGAGCAACGAGCAGTTTCGAGTACCTGCAATGCCGAACGAGCATCAAGCTCGGACGAGCATGTTCGCTCATCTCTAGTTATCACCTTTGCTTTTAGGCAAGGTGCTCCATCAGCGTGGAAAACGTATTTTTGATCACCAAACTGCTCTTGGACAGTTGGGAGAAGTTGCTCTTGGAGACATTCTGGTACCATTCTTTATTCATGGTGTGTTTTTAGGCAAGATGTAGAGAGCCGATTCCCTTGGCTGATGAATCCACCCCACACCATGAATGGCTGCGAGGTGCTTTTACAGTGGCATGAGACAAGACTGCTGGTATCGCTCACCTTGTCTTCTCCCAACAAGCTGTTTTCCAGATGTTCCAAACAATCATAAAGAGGATTCATCAGAGAAAATGACTTTACCCCAGTCCTCAGCAGTCCACTCCCTGTACCTTTTGCAGAATATCAGTCTGTCCCTGATGCTTTTTCTGGAGAGAAGTGGCTTCTTTGCTGCCCTCCTTTAAACCAGGCCTTGCTTCAAGAGTCTCCGCCTCACAGTGTGTGCAGATGCATTCACACCTGCCTGCTGCCATTCCTGAGCAAGCTCTGCACTGCTGGTAGCCCAATCCTAAAGTTGAAACACTTTTAGAAAACGGTCCTGGCACTTGCTGGTCCTTCTTGGACACCCTGGACCCTTTTTGGCAACAATGAAACCTCTCTCCTTGAATTCCTTGAAGATGCGATAGATTGTTGTCTGAGGTGCAATCTTTCTAGCTGCTATACTCTTCCCTGTGAGGCCAGTTTTGTGCAGTGCAATGATAACTGCACGTGTTTCTTTAGAGATAACCATGGTTAAAAGAAGAGAAACAATGACGCCAAGCACCACCTCCTTTTAAAGTGTCCAGTGGTGTGATTCTTACTTAATCATGACAGATTGATCTCCAGCCCTGTCCTCATCAACACCCACACCTGTGTTACTGGAGCAATCACTGAAACCATGTTAGCTGCTCCTTTTAAGGCAGACCTGCAATGAAGTTGAAATGTGTTTTGGGGGAAAAAGTTCATTTTCTAGGCAAATATTGAGTTTGCAATTAATTGCTGTTAAGCTGATCACTCTTTATAACATTCTGGAGTATATGAAATTGCCCTTATAAAAACGGATGCCGTAGACTTTGTAAAAATAATCATTTATATCATTCTCAAAACTTTTGGCCATGACTGTACGTCTTTGATATTTCCTTCTTCAAGAGTATGACCCTCTCCTGTGATGATGCAGTTGTCTTCCTTAAAAGTAACTACATTCCCTTCTCTTGTGACTTGGAACATAGAGAATATTCTTTACTTGGATCTTTCTGGTTTCTGTTGGATAGACTTGGCAGTGGAGATAGCCATCTCCTATTCCTTCTGAAGTTATATACTGACCATTAGCTAAGATGACTTTTTCTGATTTGCATTGGTCTAGGGTAGAAACTTCAGCTATTTGTCATATGGCTTGTAGCACCAGATTCTATACACCATACATGCCTTGCTGATCTGCCTGTACTTGTATTAAATACTGATTCAACACACACAGGGGCAGATTTACTTACCCGGTCCATTCCCGATCCAGCGGCGCGTTTTGTGTGGAGGATTCAGGTCTTCTGGCGATTCACTAAGGTAGTTCCCCCGATGTCCACTAGGTGTGGCTGCTGTGCTGAGGTTAGTCGGAGTGCACTGAAGTTCACCATCCTATCCTAGGTGCAGGTAATTGCGTGTCAAGCGACACTTTTTTAAAAAAATGCGGCGGTTTTTCCAAATCCGTTGGATTTTCATACGGCCAAGCCCCCCGATTTCCATCGCGTGCACGCCAGCGCTGATGCGCCACAATCCGATCGTGTGCGCCCAAACCCCGGGGCAATTCAGGGAAAATCAGCGCAAAACACTAAAATTCGGGTAACCCACCGGAAAAACATGATTCTGGCCCTTAGTAAATGACCCCCATAGTGTCTATTTCTTCTTTAATTAGAAAATACAAAAGAACATGTGTGTAATAGCCAATAGGAGTAATCTTTATTAACAAATGAAACAATATATACAAAAACGACACACAGGACGGACACAAATGATTAAAAACTTCTAAAAGGGGAGGGGGATACAGCCCAGCTGTTTCCCTCACACAAGTATGGACAGAGGGGGGACAGTGGCACCTAATAATACCAACAAACTGTCACCCCAAGGCGACCCTGCTCAAGGCACTGTCAGGAACCCATGCAAGTGCAATGGATAATGTGAATACTACACAAAAAGCAGCTGGTAAGTAATGCTTGCTAAGCTATGCTGAGCACTCAAATAACAAGCAACCTGTCAGGCTGGATGAAGCGTGCAACAAATCGGCACAAGATGAGAGCCTGTTAATGAATGTCCAGGAATAATCTGCACCCCTAACATGCATAAGAGATGAAACTCTGCATAAACACCCAAGCAGAGGGAGCGAATAGCTCCTGGCAATAATTACGCTGCTGTGAAAATAATGGGTCCGGACAGTGCAGGGAGAGACAGGGTCGGAAAAAGATGGCCCACACGTATCGCCGCGGATTGTGGCTTCTTCTTTAATAGCACTTTTATCCTGGTTCATTTTTGCTTTTCAGACTCTGCAGTTTGACTTTAAGTGACCGGGTTTCTTGCATACAAAACATTCACGTGTTTTTTATGCAAGATTCTTAAGTGTTGTATAGTCCTGAGTCTTTAATGCAGATTCTGCGGTGGACACATCACTGCTGCTTGCACTCTCTGTTTTTCTCTTGTACTCATCCACAAGTTTGCCTTTAACATACTCTAATGTGAGCTCATCATCTGGCCATGCATCTAGTGCGGTGACAAGTGTGTCATAGCTTTCTGGGAGACCGCAGAGTAGCAGTGCAGCAACATGGAAGTCTTTTATGTCTTCTCCTATACCGCGCAGAGGCTCCACTATTTCTAGGGTTTCTCTGATGTAGTCCTGCATATTCTGGCCCGTGCTTAACTTAGACTGATAAAGTTTCCTCATTAAATAAAATTTATTGCTGAGATTGGTTCTTTCATGCACTTTTTGAAGCTCCTCCCACATGTCCTTTCTTGTGGGTTCTGCTTTTACTGCTTTCATTTTGCACTCCTAATGACACCGTCCCTTTATTCTTAAAGACTTTTTTTTATAGTTCTTTAGAATATACTGCAAATCACAGATGCAGATTATAGATGAAAGTTATAGACCATGGGAAAAGAACCGGTCTGAGAATCTCACAGACTCGCCACTCTCATGGCAGGGGATCGTCACTGCCTGATGACACTGTTTGGGGCATGACAATTCAGCCCAAGATGGGAGTGTGCTTGCACCACCACCATTCAAATACTGCTTGTCACTGTTATGCAGCATATCCGCAGGTTGGAAATATTGTCAAGTTTTAGGAAGGGTGGGCGCCATGCCTTGCCACCTTATGTAGAAAAACACGTGGAAGAGCCCTTTAACAATGTCAGGAGTTCTCAGAGATGGAATACAATAACATAGTTGGCTTTTCTTGCATCAGCTCCTTCGTCTGTTTCCTGCCTCTGGCGTATTTCAGTTATTCCAATATCTATATACACTAACCTGCAACATCAAAAGATGGGCACAGAAGTGTTTGTTTAATGTTCCCTCTCTGTTTACCAGGGGTGTAGTAGAGACGTAGGAAGATGCCATCTGGCAATATTCATTTTCACAGAGAAGAGAAATGCGCTGTAATAAGATGCTCGCTGCACCCTGGATTTCTTAATGAATGTTTTGTCAATCAGGTGCACAACACATCTATAGCTAAAAGCCCAAAGTGACCCACACACCAGCGAGGCCAAGAGACTGATGATCTGGACATTGCTGCCTGCCCTAAGAATCCCTTCACTGCACAGTGACTATGCCCAATGCCCCTTAGCAATACCAGTACATTGATCCAAGCCACCTCCGGGACACCCAAGAGCCAACATATAGGACCAAACATCAAGTCCCAGCTGCCAAGCTCCTCAGAGTGCGGTCACAAGTTGCGTTTGACACATGCAGAAGAGTGATTTGCCTAATTAAACAGCTGTTAACACGTGTGTTTACAAAACGCTCAAGCATTTGTTATTTCAATGTTAGCATTTGAGTTTTGTAAATGCAAGTGTTAACAGCTGTTTAATTAGGCAATCACTCTTCAGCTATTGCATTTTAAACGCATGCGTTAAACGCAACGTTTGACTGCACCCTCAGTCATTCCAACTCCTCTCACTGCTGTTAGACCTACAAAACCAATCCTAGTCTTGGTGCCGCTAATTAACCCCCAATGTACGTTAGATCTACAATGGGAAGAAGTTGGAACTGCATGAAAAGCAAGGAAAGAGAGGAATGTAGCCATAATACAGTCAGAGAAAGAAAAAAGGAAAGAGACTAATGTTACTTTCACATGATCAGGATAAGGTAATTTTTTATACCAATATTTAGAGAGAGAAAGATTTGTGCAATCCACACATTATACAATGATCTATTGTCGCTTGGCTACATTAACGAAACAAACCCGCTACCCACTAAAAGATGACCTTGTTTTAGTGAGTCATCACATGGTGTCCACTGTTGCCACAGCTCATCACTAGCAGTGACTGAGACCCATCATCCCCCAGTACCCATACTGTGAGGCTAAGTCCCCATGGTTTTGGGCCCCAGGTCCTTACCAGCACCACGCCACAGGAACAGGGGACCATGCAGTATGGCACCATGTGAACAGGTCTTGAATGGTCACCATTTACCATGTGGTCTCAGAACTGGCGACTATATGCAATCTCCTGAAAAGTAAAAACACTTGGGCCAGATGGGGAAGAGTGCTGGTGCCAGTGGAAAAAAATGTAAGGGGACAGAATTTAAGCGATACCACCTCAATCAAAATATAAGAAAGAACCTAAAGTTTGCTTTTGTTAGGCAGCCTAGCGGCAATAGATCATTGTGTAATATGTGGATGTGCGGCCCAGATCTGTCTATCTCCAAATGTTTAGGTAATATATTCTCCAGCATTATTTGTAGCATTGTTGAAAGAGAAATATTGAGGCAAATTCTTAATGAGGTGGAATAGACAAAAAAAAAAAGAATTTGCCACCAATACCCTCTCTCCTCTTGATAAAGTTAGGGTTACAGTGAGGGCTTAGACTCATATGTCTGATGATTGCCCTTATCATTTGGCAATTATTGGTTGCCATTACAGCTGGGAGCATGTAAGAGACTACGATAGCTGTGATCCGGAATTATCTATTACAGTCTGCAGAGACAGACTGTAATAGAGAAACAGTAAAGTTGTATTGCAGTATAATGTATAAGTGATCAGAACCCTTAGGGTTCAAGGACTCTAGAGAGTCTGAAATAATTGTTAAAAATGCAAAAATATGAATAAAAATTCTAATGATCCCCTTTCCATAACAATTTTCATGAAAAGTGATCCAAATGCCATGTAGTTTTCCAAATATATCAATGAAAACACCATCTCAGCCTGGAAAAGCACAAAGTATAAAAAAGTTATGGGAGTCACAATAAAACCATACAATACATTTTTTCATGTTATGTGATTTGGGTGATGGTATGTAAGGTCCTTAAACAACTAACATTTGCTACATCTACCCCATGTATGTATCTGATAACATGAAATCACAGCATGCCTCCATGGACATCTAGTCCTCATTGTGCCTTCATGGAGGTATGATGTGATCAGACTGTATCTAGGTACTGGTAGCAGGAAAGCAAAGTAAAGCAGTGAGCTTTCACTATGCAGGACATCATCAATATCATCTGACTCACCACAGGTGAGTTGCATAAAACTTTTAAAGCTGACTTTTTTTTAACATTGCAGCCATTTAGGAATAAGGGCAGTGCTTTTTAATCATAGTTTTTTATGAAGTATCTATTTTTGGTGGGTTAATTTGAATAGCAGGTCCCCATTGACGAACTGCAATAGCAAAGCAAGAATGTATTTACCATACATAAGATGTACAAAGAACAAGATGTCACAGGTGTCTCTGCGATGCCTGTCACGGATCGGGGGCACACCTTCGTTCCTCTCCATGGCGGCGTCTCTGCCCTCATCCCCGGACTTACCTATCCTTGCTCCTGGTCTCCGACGTGCAGGCCGCAGTCTCCTGCCTTCCAGGCTGTGCGCTCCCGCACCTAGGGCGCGCGCACTGACTCCTCAGAACTTAAAGGGCCAGCGTCCTCTCCATAGGCGCTGGTCACTTCCGGGTTTCCTATACAACCCGGCGATCTCCTTCACTCCCTGCCAGATCTTCAAGTCTTTCCAACTGAAGTGAAGCCTCCTGTGTGTATTCCACGGTCCCGTACCTGTGTGTATCCTGAGGTCCCGTTCTGTGTGTATCCGGTGGTCCGTATCCTGTGATCAGTATCCTGTGGTCCATTCCCGTATGACTGTGCTCCTGCTGTGCCTTCCAGGGTTTCAGACAGTGATGACCTCCGTATTCGGTGGTCCGTATCCTGTGGTCCATGTCCGGTGGTCCGTATCCTGTAGTAAGTGTCTGGAGGTCCGTATCCTGTGGTCCTTATCATGTGGTCGGTTCCCGTACGACTGTGCTCCTGCTGTGCCATCCATGCAGCCCAGTGGTGACCTCCTGCCTTCCTGTTCTTCTGCCATGCCTTTCAAGGTCCCAGCCCAGCGGTGTCTTCACTCTGTACCAGCGTTACCAGTGCTTCTCTGCGTTCCTGCTGTCATCTCAGGTTGTGATAGTTTCCTGCATTTATTACCTAGGCTGCCACCGCGGGTCCCATACCATCCCTCGGGGTGGTCCAGAGGGTCCACAGACTCTTCCCAAAGAGACTCTCAGACGCTACACCCCTCACAAACCTGTGACACAAGACAATGGGGCAGATTTACTTACCCGGTCCATTCGCGATCCAGTGGCGCGTTCTCTGTGGAGGATTCGGGTCTTCGGATGCACTAATGTAGTGTGCCCAATGTCCACTAAGTGTCGCTGCTGCGCTGAATTCCGTCGGAGTTCACTGAAGTTCACCAAGCTACGCTGGGTGCAGGTAAGTGCGTGTCAAGCGACACTTTTTTTTTTTTTAAATACGGCATTTTTTCCAAATCTGTCGGGTTTTCTTCCATTGCGTGCATTTCGGCGCCGATGCGCCACAATCCGGTCGCGTGCACCAAAAACCCGGGGCAATTCAGGGAAAATCGGCGCAAAACGGTAATATTCGTGTAACCTGCGATTCGGGCCCTTAGTAAATGACCCCCAATGAGACAAAGTAATGTAAAGTTCTTGGAAGAAGGCTCCATCTTGTGGTGGAAGGAATAAGGGGCCGAGATCTATACGATAACATAAGGGATGCAAATGCAGAACAAAAAAGACACAAAAAAGTACCCTGGATGACAAATTCTAGAAATTTGTGTAATGAGAATGAAAACACAGAACAATGGCGCAGATTTACTCATAGTCCAGTGCATGGTCTTCATGAATGTGACCCAACCTGGGGGCGCCCAAAATGCCTAAACTGAATGCACCAGAAAAAAACAAGTGCACTCAGTTTAAGTGGCATTTAAAAAAAAAAAAGGAAAAAGCAGTAAAAGAAAAAATCAGGGACACTATTAATGGTCTTTTATCTGAGACTTCCTTCTAATGCAGCAATGTAACTTGGCTATGCAAGACGTGCGAGACGGCCATTGAGGGAGGTGGTGCTCTTACAAAAATCAGCCATAGATGCAGTCTTCATATCAAGAAGTCATAGAGTAGAAAATAAGTTGGCACTCACCATTGCAGACTTTAAAACGTCATTTTCTTTATTTCATATTCTTAAAATACGTACGTGCAAAGACAGGGAGAGAAAAGACCACAGGGCCTGAGGGAGTGAGAGGGATGCAAGATGAAGCACTAGGACAGCGCGGAACGACTCTCTCAGTCCATGGACCGGCTTGTATGTACCAAATGCTTGATTGGTATATAAAAGGGGTGGATGGCTATTATTACATGAGGGCTGCATGCAATATACAGGGGTGGTATATACAGGGGTCTGATTATATAAAAGGGTTGGCTAGCCATATACTAGGGGCTGGCTGGCTATATACTAGGGACTGGCTGGCTATAAAGAGGAGCTGGCTGGCTATATACAGGGGCTGGCTGGCTATATACAGGCAGAGTCTTGCTATATACAGGGGCTGGCTGGCTATATAGTGTGGGGTGAATGGCTATATAGAGGGGACTGGATACTGACTGTATACAGGGGCTGGCAGACAATATACTGGGGCTGAATATATGCAGGGGACTGGCTGGTTATATTTGGGGAACTGTATGGCAATATACTATGGGGTTGGCTGGTGATATACAGGCACTGACTGGCTGTATATAAGCTCTGGCTGGCTATATACAGGGTACTGGCTGGCTATATACAGGCAGAGTCTTGCTATATACAGGGGCTGGCTGGCTATATAGTGTGGGGTGAATGGCTATATAGAGGGGACTGGATACTGACTGTATACAGGGGCTGGCAGACAATATACTGGGGCTGAATATATGCAGGGGACTGGCTGGTTATATTTGGGGAACTGTATGGCAATATACTATGGGGTTGGCTGGTGATATACAGGCACTGACTGGCTGTATATAAGCTCTGGCTGGCTATATACAATCACCACCAACCCCATTATATTGCCATAACAGTTCCCCAAATATAACCAGCCAGTCCCCTGCATATATTCACCCCAGTATATGCTGCCAGCCAGCCCCTGTAGTCAGGTATCCATTCCCCTCTATTATGGCCATTCACCCCACCTATATAGCCGCCAGCCCCTGTATATAGCAAAGCTGCCTGTTATAGCCAGCCAGTACCCTTATATAGCCAGCCCAGAGCTATATACAGCCGTCAGTGCCTGTATATCAACCAGCCAACCCCATAGTATATTGCCAATACAGTTCCCCAAATATACCAGCCAGTCCCCTGCATATATTTCAGCCCCAGTATATTGTCTGCCGCCCCTGTATACAGTCAGTATCCAGTCCCTCTATATAGCCATTAACCCCACACTATATAGCCAGCCATCCCCGTATATAGCAAGACTCTGCTGTATATAGCCAGCAGCCCCGTATATAGCCAGCAGCTCCTCTTAAGCCAGCCAGGCTCCTCTTTAAGGCCCAGCCCTAGTATATAGCAGCCAGCCCAGTAATGGCTACCAACCCTTTTAATAACAGACCCCTGTATATACCACCCCCTGTATATTGCATGCAGCCCTCGTAATAATAGCCATCCACCCCTTTTATATACCACAAGCATTGGTACATAGCAAGCCGTCCATGGAGTAGAGAGTCGTTCCGCGCTGTCCTAGTGCTTCATCTTGCATCCCTCTCACTCCCTCAGCCCTGTGGTCTTTTCTCTCCCTGTCTTTGCACGTACGTATTTTAAGAATATGAAATAAAGAAAATGACGTTTTAAAAGTCTGCCATTGGTGAGTGCCAACTTATTTTCTACTCTATGACTTCTTGATATGAAGACTGCAATCTATGGCTGATTTTGTAAGAGCACCACCTCACCTCAATGGCCGTCTCGCACGTCTTGCATAGCCAAGTTACTTGCGCTTTAGAAGGAAGTCTCAGATAAAAGACCATTAATAGTGTCCCTGATTTGTTTTTTACTCTACTTTTTTCTTTTCTTTTTTCCTTTTTTTTTTAATGCCCTTAAACTATGCCACAGAAAAAAAACCAAGTGCACTCAGTTTAGGCATTTTGGGCGCCCCAGTTTGGGTCACATCATGAAGACCATCACTTGACTATGAGTAAATCTGCGCCATTGTTCTGTGGTTTTTCATTCTCATTACACAAATTTCTAGAATTTGTCATCCAGGTACTTTTTGTGTTTTTTTGTTCTGCATTTTGCATCCCTTATGTTATCGTATAGATCTCGGCCCCTGTATTCCTCCACCACAAAATGGAGCCTTCTCCAAGAACTTTCATACCTTGTCTCATTGGGGTCATTTACTAAGGGCCCGATCGCAGGTTCAACGTAATATTCCTTTTGCGCCGATTTTTCCCTGAATTGCCCCGGTTTTTGTGCACGCGACCGATTGTGGCGCATCGGCGCCGAAATGCACGCAATGAGAAAACCCGACAGATTTGGAAAAAATGCCGTATTAAAAAAAAAAAAAAGTGTCGCTTGACACGCCCTTACCTGCAACCCAGCTAGCTTGGTGAACTCAGTGAACTCCGACGGAATTCACGCAGCACGACACTTAGTGGACTTGGGCACACTACATTAGTGCCTCGAAGACCCGAATCCTCCACAAGAAAGCGCCCACTGGATCGCGAATGGACCGGGTTATAAATCTGCCCCATTGTCCTTGTGTCACAGGTTTGTGAGGGGTGGTAGCGTCTGAGAGTCTCTTTGGGAAGAGTCTGGGACCCTCGGACCACCCCGAGGATGTATGGGACCCGGGGGCAGCCTAGTAATAAATCAGGAAACTATCACAACCTGAGATGACAGCAGAACGCAGAACACTGGTAACGCTGGTACAGTGAAGACACACGCTGGCTGGGACCCTTGAAGAGCATGGCAGAATAACAGCAGGAGGTCACCACTGGCTGCCTGATGGCACAGCAGGAGCACTCGTTCGGAACCGACCACATGATAAGGACCACAGATACGTACCTCCAACACTTACTACAGGATAACGACCACCGGACATGTGGACCACAGGATAACGGACCACCGAATACGGAGGTCATCACTGTCTGAAACCCTGGAGGCACAGCAGGAGCACAGGTCGTACGGAATGGACCACAATACAGACCACAGGAACGGACCACAGGATACACACAGAACGGGACCTCATGATACACACAGGTAGGGACCGTGAATACACACGGAGGCTTCACTTCAGTTGAAAGACTGGAAATCTGCAGTGGAGTGTAGGAGATCGCCGGTTGTAGGAAACCCGGAAGTGACCAGCGCCTATGGAGAGACGCGGCCTTTAAGTTCGAGGAGTCATGCGGCGCCTAGGTGCGGGAAGCGCACAGCCTGGAAGGCAGAGACTGCGGCCTGCACGTCGGTAGACCAGGAGCAAGGATAGGTAAGTCCGGGGATGGGGGCAGATAACGCCGCCATGGAGAGGAACGAAGTGTGGCCCCCGATCCGGACAGTCATCGCAGAACACCTGTGACATCTGTCTTTGTACATGCTAGTATGGTAAATACATTCTTGCTTTGCTATTGCAGTTCGTCATGGGACCTGCTATTTCAAATTAAACCCCACAAATAGATCTTCATAAAAACTATGATTAAAAGCACTGCCCTTATTCCTAATGGCTGCAATGTTAAAAAAAGTCAGCTTTAAATTAGTTTTATGCAACTCACCCTGTGGTGAGTCAGATGATATTATGATGTCCTGTCATAGTAAAGCTCACACTGCTTTACTTTGCTTTCCTGCTACCATTACTAATACGTCTGATCACATCATACCTCCATGAAGGCCAATGAGGACTAGATGTCCATGGAGGCTCTGGTGATTTCATGTTATCAGATACATACATGGTTAGATGTACAAATGTTATTGTTTAAGGACCTTACATACCATCACCCAAATCACATACTTGAAAAATGTTTGTATGGTTTTTATTGTGACTCCCAAACTTTTTTTAACTTTGTGCTTTTCCAGCTGAGATGGTGTTTTCACATTGATATATTTGGAAACTACTGGCATTTGGGATCACTTTTCATGAAATTTTGTTATGGAAAGGGGATCATTAGAAATTTTATTCATATTTTTGCATTTTTAACAATTATTTCAGACTCTCTAGAGTCCTTGAACCCTAAGGTTCTGATCACTTATTCATTATACGAATACAGGCACTGACTGGCTGTATATAAGCTCTGGCTGGCTATATACAAGGGACTGGCTGGCTATATAGAGGGGCTAACTGGCTTTATACAGGGGACTGGCTGCCTTTATACTGGGGATGGCTGACTATATTCTGGGGTCTGGATGGCTATATACAGGAAACTAGCTGGCTATATACTGGGATTGGCAGGCTATAAACAGGAGATTGGCTGGCTATATACAGGGGATGGTTGCCTATATACAGGTGCTGGCTATATAAAAGTGACTGGCAGGCTATATAAAGGGAATGGCTTGCTATGTACAGGGGTTGTCTGGCAATATACAGGAGCTGGCTTGCGAAGTACCATGGCTGGTAATCTATATGCAAGGGACTATCCAGCAATATGCAGGGGTTGGCAGGCTATATACAGAGGACTGTCTAGCTATATACAGGGGCTAACTAGCTATATACAGGGGACTGTCTAGCATATCCAGCACGGGAACCACTGGATACCATTAATGATCCAGTACTTTGTGAACATTGAGTGAATACCCTATTAATTCCTGTTGAATATCATTTCAGTAGTGTTGAAATCCTTCTGAATAGTGTGTAACAGTAGTGTAACAATAGTGTATAACAGTGTAAGTGTCATCTGAATGCTATCTAAACTGTTCAAATTGTTTTAAATACTTAAACATCACTTAAATACCATATTGATATGCACTGAAACATCACATATTGGGGCAGATTTACTTACTCATTCGCGATCCAGCGGCGCGTTCTCTGCAGTGGATTCGGGTCTTCCGGTGATTCACTGAGGCAGTTCCTCCGACGTCCACCAGGTGTCGCTGCAGCGCTGAAGTCCGCATTTTTTTCTTAAATGCGTCGGTTTCTCCGAATCGTTCGACCACGCCCCCCGATTTCCATCGCGTGCACGCCGGCGATGATGTTCCACAATTGGATCGCGTGCGCCAAAAACCCGGGGCAATTCAGGGAAAATCGGCGCAAATCAGAAATATTCGGGTAACCCACCGTAAAAACGTGATTTGGGCCCTTAGTAAATGACCTCCATTGATGTCTATTAGAATTAGAGATGAGCGAGCACTAAAATGCTCGGGTGCTCGTTATTCGAGACAAACTTTTCCAGATGCTCGAGTGCTCGTCTCGAATAACGAACCCCATTGAAGTCAATGGGAGACCCGAGCATTTTTTTGCTAAAACAGAACAGTAAAAGAACAGTGCTTAATTAAATATTCCAGATGTTTCCTGATATTTTGCTTGTAAGAACACATTGAAATAACACTAGTCTTCACTTTGCAGGTGTGCGGTCTCCGAACCTATCGGAAGACACGCACGCACATCTGCAAAGTGAAGAATAGAATTAAAACATTAAAAACAGTGAATACAGGAGCATTTAAGTGCAGAACACATTGAAAGAACAATATTCTTCACATTCCAGATGTTCTGAACATTTCCGAACCTAGCGGAAGACACGCACGCACACCTGCAAAGTGAAGAATAATGTTATTTCAATGTGTTCTTACAAGCAAAACATCAGGAAACATCTGTAATATTTTATTAAACAATAAAAACACTGTTCTTCACTTAATTTATTGCTCGATCGCGAGCAGGGGAAATACTTGTCCGAGTAACAAGCCGGTCCGAGTATGCTAATACTCGACCGAGCAGTATACTCGGACGAGTATACTCGCTCATCTCTATTAATATACAATCCAACATACTCCAAATAATTTAATTCACATTTACAATTGCTCATTGTCCAGCAATGCTGTTTTTAAAGTATTCCGCAGTTCACATATAATATTTTAATAGGGTAAAAAAAGTTCTCAAGTAAATTAAAAAGGGATCGGTCCAACTCCGTAATGAAGCTGTATCTATATGGCAAATGGATGAGCTATGAATGATTCTTTTAAAGTGATTCTCTCTAAAATAAAAAAAAAGTTATATTTTATATTTATTTCCTGGTTCATTTTTTGCCACTTTTGGCTTAGTAGCCTTTCTTTTTCATTGCAGATTAATTATTGGAAGCATGTTGAAGTCTTGTTCTAATATTATTTTCACTGAAAGATGAAGTACTGATAATATAGTGGATGCCAAACTCACTACTCCCTGCAGTGTAATCATATTTGGGACATTTACATACATTTGCGCTGTATTTCACCGAAAGTGCATTGTCTGACAACAATGCATTGTGCCGCGATTCACTAAGATCATGCGCCCGATATCCTGCATGTGTCGCTTCCCTGCTCAGATCCGACGGAGTTCACCTTCTTTTGGATGGTGCATGTAAGTGCTTGGGCTTGCGACACAATTTGAAAGTTAAATCCCACGCTCAGTTCAGATCAGTCTGATTGTCCGTGGCACGCCCTCTAAATAGTGTCGCCTGAAAACCAGCGCAGCAGCGCCAAAAAAGGATTGTTTGCACCGAAATCCCAGCGCAGACACTTGTTAAATACCTGTGCAAGCCATGTAATCCCCGAAAAAGGTTAACAGTCTGACGAAAGTGAGCAACGCGACCCTTAGTAAATGAGCCCCAAAGTGTTTGAGTGCAAAAAGAGATTAATGGGGGGGCACAGATGTGTCATAATTAGAGATGAGCAAGCACTAAAATGCTCGAGTGCTCGTTATTTGAGACAAACTTTTCCAGATGCTCGAGCACTCGTCTCGAATAACGTGCCCCATTGAAGTCAATGGGAGACTCGAGCATTTTTCAAAAATGTGTAAATTAATTGGAAAGGAATGTCTTCTGATAAGTTAGCAGATGTACACAAACATCTGCAATCTATTCTGTTCCGCGCGCATACTATCTCCCGACAAGTTAGCAGATGTGAAGAACAGTGAAGAATAGAATAAAAACAGTGACCAGAGGATCATTTAAGTGAAAAACACAGTGAAGAATAGATTGCAGATGTTCGGCACATCTGCTTACTTGTCGGGAGATACGCTGTCCCGGGATCCGCTGCTCTTCTTCCACTGAAGTCTCCCCGATCTCTTCGTGCTGCCACATGTCTCCCTGCTGCCCGATGTCTCCCTGCTGCCCGATGTCTCCATCAACCAGCCAACCCCATGAGTATATTGCCAATTACATTCCCCCAATAAACCAGCCAGTCCCTGCATATATTCCAGCCCCGTATATTGTCTGCCAGCCCCTGTATACAGTTCAGTATCCAGTCCCTCTATATAGCCATTAACCCCACACTATATAGCCAGCCAGTCCCCTGTATATAGCAAGACTCTGCCTGTAATATAGCCAGCCAGCCCCGTAGTATAGCCAGCCAGCTCCTCTTTAAGCCAGCCAGGCTCCTCTTTAAGGCCCAGCCCTAGTATATAGCCCAGCCAGCCCTAGTAATGGCTAGCCAACCCTTTTAATAAACAGACCCCTGTATATACCACCCCTGTATATGCATGCAGCCCTCGTATAATACCATCCACCCCTTTTATATACCACAAGCATTGGTACATAGCAAGCCGTCCATGGAGTAGAGAGTCGTTCCGCGCTGTCCTAGTGCTTCATCTTGCATCCCTCTCACTCCCTCAGCCTGTGGTCTTTTCCTCCCTGTCTTTGCACGTACGTATTTTAAGAATATGAAATAAAGAAAATGAACGTTTTAAAGTCTGCCATTGGTGATGCCAACTTATTTTCTACTCTATGACTTCTTGATATGAAGACTGCATCTATGGCTGATTTTGTAAGAGCACCACCTCACCTCAATGGCCGTCTCGCACGTCTTGCATAGCCAAGTTACATTGCGCTTTAGAAGGAAGTCTCAGATAAAAGACCATTAATAGTGTCCCCCTGTTTGTTTCTTTACTCTACTTTTTTTTTTCTCTTTTTCCTTTTTTTTTTTAAATGCCCTTAAACTATGCCCAGAAAAAAACCAGTTGCACTCAGTTTAGGCATTTTGGGCGCCCCCAGTTGGGTCACATTCATGAAGACCATTCACTTGACTATGAGTAAATCTGCGCCATTTTCTGTGGTTTTTCATTCTCATTACACAAATTCTAGAATTTGTCATCCAGGGTACTTTTTGTGTTTTTTTGTTCTGCATTTGCATCCCTTATGTTATCGTATAGATCTCGGCCCCTGTATTCCTCCACCACAAATGGAGCCTTCTTCCTAAGAACTTTCATACCTTGTCTCATTGGGGTCATTTACTAAGGGCCCGATCGCAGGTTAACGTATATTCCGTTTTTGCGCCGATTTTCCCTGAATTGCCCCGGGTTTTTGGTGCACGCGACCGATTGTGGCGCATCGGCGCCGAAATGCACGCAATTGGAGAAAACCCGACAATTTGGAAAAAATGCCGTATTAAAAAAAAAAAAAAGTGTCGCTTGACACGCCCTTCCTGCACCCAGCGTAGCTTGGTGAACTCATGAACTCCGACGGAATTCACGCAGCACGACACTTAGTGGACTTGGGCACACTACATTAGGTGCTCGAAGACCCGAATCCTCCACAAGAAAAGCGCCACTGGATCGCGAATGGACCGGGTATAAATCTGCCCCATTGTCCTTGTGTCACAGGTTTGTGAGGGGTGGTAGCGTCTGAGAGTCTCTTTGGGAGAGTCTGGGACCCTCGGACCAACCCCGAGGGATGTATGGGACCCCGGGGGGCAGCCTAGTAATAAATCAGGAACTATCACAACCTGAGATGACAGCAGAACGCCAGAATCAACTGGTACGCTGGTACAGTGAAGACAACGCTGGCTGGGACCTTGAAGAGCATGGCAGAATAACTACGCAGGAGGTCACCACTGGGCTCTGATGGCACAGCAGGAGCACTCGTTCGGAACCGACCACATGATAAGGACCACGATACGTACCTCCAACACTTACTACAGGATACGACCCCGGACATGTGGACACAGGATATACGGACCACCGAATACGGAGGTCATCACTGTCTGAAACCCTGGAGGCACAGCAGGAGCACAGTCGTACGGAATGGACCACAATACAGACCACAGGAACGGACCACAGATCACACAGAACGGGACCTCAGATACACACAGGACGGGACCGTGAATACACACGGAGGCTTCACTTCAGTTGAAAGACTTGGAATATCTGGCAGTGGAGTGAGGAGATCGCCGGGTTGTAGGAAACCCGGAAAGTGACCAGCGCCTATGGAGAGGACGCGGCCTTTAAGTTTCTGAGGAGTCAGTGCGGCGCCTAGGTGCGGGAGCGCACAGCCTGGAAGGCAGAGACTGCGGCCTGCACGTCGGTAGACCAGGAGCAAGGATAGGTAAGTCCGGGGATGGAGGGCAGATAACGCCGCCATGGAGAGGAACGAAGTGTGGCCCCCGATCCGGACAGTCACGCAGAACACCTGTGACATCTTGTTTTGTACATGTAGTATGGTAAATACATTCTTGCTTTGCTATTGCAGTTCGTCATGGGCCTGCTATTCAAATAAACCCCACAAATAGATCTTCATAAAAACTATGATTAAAAGCACTGCCCTTATTCCTAATGGCTGCAATGTTAAAAAAAGTCAGCTTTAAATAAGTTTTATATGCAACTCACCTGTGGTGAGTTCAGATGATATTATGATGTCCTGCATAGTAAAGCTCACACTGCTTTACTTTGCTTTCCTGCTACCATTACCTAGATACGTCTTGACACATCATACCTCCATGAAGGCCAATGAGGACTAGAATGTCCATGGAGCATGCTGGTGATTTCATGTTATCAGATACATACATGGTTTAGATGTCAAATGTTATTGTTTAAGGACCTTACATACCATCACCCAAATCACATACTTGAAAAATGTTTGTATGGTTTTTATTGTGACTCCCAAACTTTTTTTAACTTTGTGCTTTTCCAGCTGAGATGGTGTTTTCACATTGATATATTTGGAAACTACTGGCATTTGGCATCACTTTTCATGAAATTTTGTTATGGAAAGGGGATCATTAGAAATTTTATTCATATTTTTGCATTTTTAACAATTATTTCAGACTCTCTAGAGTCCTTGAACCCTAAGGTTCTGATCACTTATATCATTATACGAATACAGGCACTGACTGGCTGTATATAAGCTCTGGCTGGCTATATACAGGGTACTGGCTGGCTATATACAGGCAGAGTCTTGCTATATACAGGGGCTGGCTGGCTATATAGTGTGGGGTGAATGGCTATATAGAGGGGACTGGATACTGACTGTATACAGGGGCTGGCAGACAATATACTGGGGCTGAATATATGCAGGGGACTGGCTGGTTATATTTGGGGAACTGTATGGCAATATACTATGGGGTTGGCTGGTGATATACAGGCACTGACTGGCTGTATATAAGCTCTGGCTGGCTATATACAATATCTGGATTCTGGCGAAGCTGACGCCAGAAGCTGGTATCTGTCGCAGAACTCGCTCTTTTGGCGCACGCGGTAGGAAACATATCCTGGTCCGAGATACCGCGATTATCTCGGACTCTTGGATCCTTACCAGTCAGTGATCTTTGCTGTTCCAGCCCTTCCTTTCCCTGCGTCACAGCTATAGGTACACGTCTGTACTCTATCTGATTTTCAGACCTTATTCTCTCATTGGTTGCACTCCATAATTAAACCCATCAAGCCTTCATCGACATACCTTGAAAAGCTAACGTGTCACAACACGGTTGCCGTTTCGGTGTTGTACAGCGTGTGCTTCCATCGGTAATAGGGTAAATTACTGACTCTTAGTGAGGATGTGCTTCTCTGTTACAATCTACTTAGGGTTGTGACTGTTACCGTAGGCACAACTTACGTTTCTATTTGTCTCATTGGTTTTATTCAACTTTTGATTATGTGGCACTCTCTGTTGTTATATTGTATGCTGCTGTTGCATTGTGATGCATATTTCTTAATAAAGATTGTTTGGTATTATATACGTAATATACTTTAGATGTGTGTTTTCAATTTTTTGGTGAGATTAATTTATACAACGGGGGGATCCAGTACAATCTATGCCCATACCACCCGTTTTATTACTTTGGTTTTGTTACTTGTCAGCTTCTGTAGAACATCATGATACACACCTCACCTGCTGCAAAACTCTGTAATACTCACCTCAGCTGCTGCATAACCTTATGATACACACTTCAGCTGCTGCAAAATCTTATGACACACCTCAGCTGCTGCAGAACATCATAATATACATCTCAACTGCTTCAGAACATCATAATACAAATCTATGCTTCTGTAGAACATCGCAACACTCTTCATCTGATGTAGAACTTGATAATACTCATGAGGCTCTGCAGCAGCTGGGGTACCATATGATACACACCTCAGCGGCTGTAGACAGTGGTGAATTATAATATCGGCGGTTAGGGTGGTAACGTAGGGCCCAGATCTTCTAGGAGGACCGTGACCACCAATATCATCCACCGAATTTTATACTATGAAGGACCTTCACCCATGAAATCCTCATACATCTGTTCATGCTCTTAATACACATGTACACAAGACCCATGTCAGGACCTTTGGAGGTCCTTCATAGGTCCTGAAACGGCAGATTGAAAGAAGGCAGAAGCTTTTCCAAGAAGCTTGATTCTAGTCCCATATGTAGGAAGTGATTCCAGACTTTTAGGGGCTATAATATTCATACAGCCCAGTCTGTAGAACCTCATGATACACATCTCATCTGTTGCAGAACATTGTTATATACACCTGAGCTGCTGTAGAACCTCAATACAAACCAAAGGTTCTACAGAACCTCATGATGTGCAACATCCCCCACTGGGGCCTAGCCTTTTCTTGTTGGCCTGGAGGCAGCCAGGGCCCAGAATACCGGAGTGGCTGGCTAATGCATTGGGCACGCTGTGGTCACGGTCCATGGTATGGGGACCGGAGGGCTGACCTACAGCCTGGCAGGTCTCCAGCAGGTGGTGTGGTCAAGAAATATGGAGGGAGAAGCTGATGTGGTGGTTTCTCTCTGGGGCAACCCCTGAGGTGTCTGTAGAATGAGTCCTGGGTGATGGATGGGGAGCCCGTGGTGGTAAACAGTCGTATCCAGGGATCAGACGGAGGCAATGTTGTGCAAATCAGCTTACAGTTCTTTATTCAATAGCAGAAATGGGAAACAGCAGATTCTTTATGCTAGAAAGGTCATGGATAGTTGTTCCGCTGGAGAGGTGCACAATGCCTGATTTTAGATGCAGGCTGGGCTGGTTCAGATGGAACTGAGGCCAAGTGGAGGAAGCTGCAGTTCTGGCCTTAAGTCTTCGTCTTGCCCTGTGTGCTAGGCGGTAAGCCTGAGGCACTAGAACAGTGATGGCAAACCTTTTAGAGGCCGAGTGCCCAAACTACAACAAAGACCCGCTTATTTATCGCAAAGTGCCAACACAGAAATGTAATTTGTGATTTATACTCCCTTCTCTGTCACAGTTTTCATTGATACCAGCACTCTGAGGTCACAAATAAAGCAGAAAATAGTCCCAGGTAGAGCTGTCACATTAAAATACCTCTGTGCACAGCAAGTCCTGGGCTGTCTGGGACTGCAGGAAGATAAATGGAGTCATCTCTGGTGATGGCCCGAGTGCCCACAGAAAGGGTTCAGAGTGCCACCTCTGGCACCAGTGCCATAGGTTAGCCATCACTGCACTAGAATATCCTGGGATTGATGGCTGTGGCAGCATTGAAGGTGTGCTGCTCACTATCTCTTGACTCTACAGTCTGACTGACTGCTAAGGAACAGACTGAACTATGTTCTCTCACCCAGCAGGGGTTTTTATACATCCCCTAGTCAGGTGGTAGCACCTCTCCAATCTCCTTGGTGATAACAGACACATCATTACATACACCAGTTAACTGTTGCCTTGCCAGGCAGTACCTACAGCTGCAATTACACAAAACTCAAATTCTAGAACCTTCATAGATAGGTGATCAATCTCTCTAACAGATCCTGACCTGCATAGGGCGCTATCCGCAACTACCAGCCTGCCTATGCATTGGCAGGGGTGTTGCAGATGCATACCTCATTTGCTGCAGAACATCGTAACACACATTTCACCTGCTCTAGAACTTTGTCATACATACTTCAGCTGCTACAAAACTTGTTAATATACCTCTCAGTCGCTTAAGAACCTCATGATACTCCTCAGCTGCTGCAGAACACTGTAATACACACCGCAGCTGCAGCAGTACCTCATGATACACACTTTATCTGCTGCTGAATAACGTAATACATATCTCAGCTGCTCCAGAAGATCATAATACACACCTCAGCTGCTGCAGAACTTCGTCATACAAACCTCAGCTACCGCAGAATCTCCTGGTACACACTTCAGCTGCTGCAAAATCTCATGATATACAGTCATGGCCATAAGTTTTGAGAATGACACAAATATTATATTTTCACATGATCTGTTGCCCTCTGGTTTTTATGTGTGTTTGTCAGATGTTTTTATCACATACAGAAATATAAGTGCAATCATATTATGAGTAACAAATGCTTTTATTGACAGTTAGAATGAGTTACTGCAGCAAGTCAATATTTGCAGTGTTGACCCTTCTTCTTCAGGACCTCTGCAATTCTCCCTGGCAGCTCTCAAAAAACTTCTGGACCAAATCCTGACTGATAGCAGTCCATTCCTGCACAATCAATGCTTGAATTTTGTCACAATTTGTTGGTTTTTGTTTGTCCAACCATCTCTTGATGATTGACTACATGTTCTCAATGGGATTAAGATCTGGGGAGTTTCCAGGCCATGGACCCAAAATCTCTATGTTTTGTTCCCTGAGCCATTTAGTTATCACCTTTGCTTTATGGCAAGGTGCTCCATCATGATGGAAAAGGCTTTGTTGACCACTAACTGCTCTTGGACGGTTGGGAGAAGTTGCTCTTGGAAGAGAAGGGGCACAGAATGGGCCGTACCACACTACAATGGGACCCTGCGGGGCAGTGATGTAAATGTGCTACAGCCTGCGGCAGTTCTAGATACTAGTTACAGTGCTTTTCTTAATTGATCCAGCCATACTGTCCCTTGTATGTCGGATACAATGTTGCAAAGTATCGCAATATATGTAGTTATGTACCACCAAATCAGGTGAGATGTTGACAATAAACAGAAGATTGTTCCTTATTCTTTGCAAAGTAAAATACAAGTGTCTCCACCTCTCTAATACTTAAGTCTTTAAGCTGGTTAAGACTGTCTGTGAAGGGACACATTCACCTTGCACAGTGTTAAATATAGGGAAAGTAAGAGCCTTACTAATAGTCTACAGTTTGTACAAATGACCTGACAATTTTAAGAGAAGACATCCAAGAAATACTGAATATTCTTTCTGGGTTTTCCCCTGGCTGACACAGCTAGAGAAGTTTAGGACTTTTGGAGGAGAGTTGGTGATAAGCTAATATGGCTTCTTTTATGCTCAAGACCATGATGGGGAATTCCATGAAAAATCTGGGGAATAATCTTGGGGGAGAATCAGAATCCACAGAAAATGCAGATGGGAAAGAGACAGCACAGTCCAAAGGAATGACACGTGAAGAGTTTGAGGAATACCAGAGACAGCTAGTGGAAGAAAAGTAAGTGCTATTTTTACATTACTCAAATATTGCAGGCATGGTACGTGTGTTTGTGTGCCAAAAAATACAATGTTATAGCATACCAATAATCAACCCAATAACATTCCTTTCAATCTCAATATCTCTCAATATATTTATGTGTGTATGGGGGTTTCCACCCTGACAGCACAGTTTTGTGTTTCTACAGGATAGAACGGGACCATGCCTTTGCACAGAAAAAAGCAGAGAGAGCAACTGTCAGAATGCACATGAGAGACAAGTATAGACTCCCACAGGTAGGAGGATAAATGTTTTACTGATCATAATCGCCTCTCGCGTGTCATATGTGTAATGATGGTAATATATAATGTATATTAAGTCTATATAATATATTATATATATATATATATATATATATATATACACGAGCTAAAATCTCTTTATCATATGTATATGATGTAAAAGGTTTATTTATTATTTTTACCTAAATATAGTAGACAGGTAAATGTAGTACTGAGGTGTAAATAAGAAAATTAAATCTAATGCCTCACAAGTCATGACTGTAATCTTTCACTTTCTTAACATTCAGTCCAAGATTTCTGCCAGGTGTAAAACGTCCCCTCGGCTTATACACGAGTCAAAAGTTAAAATACAACACTTAAAAAATACTTAAAAAATAATAAACTTATATACTCAACCTCCGGTGGCCCCGATCTGCAGTGCTGTATACTACTGGGGGCAGGCTGGGCAGTACTGTATACTACTGGGGGCAGGCTGGGCAGTGCTGTATACTACTGGGGGCAGGCTAGGCAGTGCTGTATACTACTGGGGGCAGGCTGGGCAGTGCTGTATACTACTGGGGGCAAGCTGGGCAGTGCTGTATACTACTGGGGGAAAGCTGGGAAGTGCTGTATACTACTGGAGGGCAAGCTGGGCAGTGCTGTATACTACTGGGGGCAGGCTGTATACTACTGGGGGCAGGCTGGGGTGGCTGTATACTACTGGGGGCAGGCTGTATACTATAGGGGGCTGGCTGGCTATATACTGGGGGGGTCTGTGACCAATCCATTTCCCACCCTCGGTTATACTCGAGTCAATAGGTTTTCCCAGTTTTTGGTGGTAAAATTAGGGGTCTCGGCTTATACTCGGGTCGGTTTATACTCGAGTATATACGGTATGTGTTTTTCTGTTTTATTTTCCCACTGGTTGTTTCAGAAAATAGCTGCTGAAAAGCCATTTCAAGTCTGCTGTTGATTTAAAAAGGCACCAAACCAGTATTAAAACCTGTAGCCCAAAAACCAGATAATACTTATTTCAACATTGTGACTTCTGTTATTTATATAACAGCCAGCTGTAACGACTACCTTACAATCTCAATCCAACTCCTTTGACGGACGGTTGTGTCATGGATTCCTAGGGAAGGAGCAGGTAGCAACTGACCAACATTGATACTTACCCTCAGGGTGCTGTCCCACGGTGCGTTCTTGGTCAGTTCTTGGCTCATTCTTAGTGCGTTTTTAAACACACTGAAAATGCATCCGTTTTTGCATGTTACAATGGGTTTGGACGGTTTTAATCCTGTATTTACATTTTCACATCTGCTTAAACTTCCACAAATGATGAAATACAGATTTAAAAAAGCCAAATGCATGGTAAACATGAACTGACTTAGAACGCACCATGTGACAGCACCCTAAATAGTACATAGCAAATAAAGGTAAACAATGACTAGAATATATTAAACATAAAATATTTATTTTTAATATATTCTAGTCATTGTTTACTTTACTTGGCATAATTTAGGTTTGGGAACAATCCAATTAAATTAGTGGGTACATTGAATCCATGCCCACTGTTACTTGTATTGGTTTTTATTACCCTTTATTACCCTTAAAGGGAACCTGTCACCACATTTTCACAAATATAGCTGGTGACAGGTTAACCCGTCGATCGCCGCCAGCAAAGCTGTGCAGGATCTTGAAGATCGTTCGCCCCAATGATGTCATTGGGGGACGGCGATCAGTTGCCATCTTCCAAAGACCCAAGGCTGTCTCGTTTTTACCCATTCATTACAATGTGTAATTTGCACATTGTAATGAATGAGGAGAAAAATCCCCATATACTGCCATACTGTAGGTACAGACTTCTGCACCTAGCCTCATTTTGGTTACTAACCTAGATATCATTTTAACCCATATGTACATGTAAGATCTTATTAATGAACAAAAGCAATCATGACATACTATACTGTTCTCTATGTACAAAACTATAACTACTATAATACTGCCTCCTTTGAACAAGAATATAACTACTATAATACTGCCCCCTATGTTCAAAACTATAACTACTATGATACTGCCCCATTTGTACAAGAATATAACTACTATAATACTCTCCCCTATTTACAATAATATAAAGAACACAGACATTGGACAGAGGAAGATTGGGAAAAAGTGATATGGACAGACCAATCTAAGTTTCAGGTGTTTGGATCACATAGAAGAACAGATGCCAAACTGAAAAGATGCTTTAACCAGGGTCGGACTGGGGTGCCAAGGGCCCACCAGTGAAATTAATTCTGGGGGCCCACCAGCTGCTTCATGGATACGTGCGAGCCACCCCCAAGTATATTTTCATTGCGTTTCTGAACGTGCTGAAAATGCAAGGTGTGAATGCAGCCTGTGGCCATGTTCACACATCGCGTTTTTTGTTGCGCTTTGGAAAGACGATCTGTTCCTCTTCCATTTGAATGCAGGTCTTTTTGCCATTCAGCACACAAACTTTAAGTTTCTACAACAAAAAAAAACGGAGCCCACACAACAAAAAAAACAAACGGAGCCCACAGAAGTGAATGAGGACGTGTACAACAATGCTGCAGAAAACAAGCCTCAGGCCGTGTTCACGCGTACCACTAGGCATCCGTTCATAACGCAACGCTAGCGCACAGGGGGTGTTCCTCGGCCCGAATGCACATGCGTTTCCAGAGAAACGCATGCGATCAGCTTATCAATCGCGTTCGGGCCGAGGACCGCCTAGTGGTACGTGTGACCGCAGCCGCAGCCTCATGCACACTTTGTTTTTTGATGAGTTTTAACTGCAATGGAAACCGCAAAAGGGAGGGGCTTTGCCAGAACACATATGAGATTCTACTGAAACACTTTTGTGCAATGAGCCCCTCCCTGTTGCGATTTTAATTAAAACAGATCAAGAACTGCAACGTGTGAATGGGGCCTGACGCTTGTTATCTGCCTGTGGATAGGGCCTAACTTGTCTTTGTGGGAAAACCCCATTAAGACATTTTTTCTTTGTACCAAAGGTTTTCATTTTTTATATAAAAACTGAATAAAATCTTAATGAATTTGGTGTCCTCGTGATCACACTTACCCAAGGAATTAAGGGGAGGTATGATTTGAAGCATACAGTGAAAGCCGTACATACGTAGCCCACAAGAAAATGGCACAAGTACTTTTTTTGGTCAATTTTACTGCATTGGGATTTTTTTCTCGCTTTCCAGTACACGGTATAGAATATTAAATACCATCACTAGGAAGTACAATTTGTTGTGCAGAAAACAAGCCCCATACAGCTCTGTACATGGAAATAACACAGTTATGGATTTATAAAGACGGGGAGGTAAAAATGGAAAATCAAAGATGAAAATGGTCTGGCCTTTAACCCTTTAAGGGTTATTACAGGCTCCGTTTCACAACTTTCACACACCTCTTACTTTTTGAAACTTTGATGTACGGAGCTGGAGAAGCTGACATTTTCAGTGATATCAGTGCATTGAAATGGTGATGAATCTGCAATTTGGACACCATGACGGGTGGTGGGGTGGGTGGGGGTGAATAATGAGGCTGCAGTCACACGTAACGCGGGCTATGCTAGTAATACTGAGGCTGGGGTCACCCGTAACGCGGGCTATGCTGGTAATACTGAGGCTGCGGTCACACGTAACGTAGGGTATGCCTGTAATACTGAGGCTGCGGTCACACGTAACGCGCGGTATGCTGGTAATACGGAGACTGTGGTCACACGTAACACGGGGTATGCTGGTAATACGGAGGCTGCGGTCACACGTAACGCAGGGTATGCTGGTAATACTGAGGCTGCGGTCACACGTAACGCGGGGTATGCTGGTAATACGGAGACCTCTTACTTTTTGAAACTTTGATGTACGGAGCTGGAGAAGCTGACGTTTTTAGTGATATCAGTTTGTGAAGTTAAGAAGTTTTTTCATCACTTTTTATTCAAATGTTTGTGCATTGAAATGGTGATGAATCTGCAATTTGGACACCATGACGGGTGGGGTAATACTGAGGCTACGGTCACATGTAACACGGGATATACTGGTAATACTGAGGCTGTGGTCACATGTAACGCGGGGTATGCTGGTAATACTGAGGCTGCGGTCACATGTAACGCAGAGTATGCTGGTAATACTGAGGCTGCGGTCACATGTAACGCAGAGTATGCCGCTGCCCCATGTCTCCGTGCTGCCCGATGTCTCCCTGCTGCCCGATGTCTCCCTGCTGCCCGATGTCTCCCTGCTGCCCGATTTCTCCCTGCTGCCCGATGTCTCCGTGCTGCCGCTGCCCCATGTCTCCATGCTGCCCGATGTCTCCGTGCTGCTCCACGATGTCTCCGTGCTGCCGCTTCCCCGGTGTCTCTGTGCTGCTCCCCGGTGTCTCTGTGCTGCTCCCCGGTGTCTCTGTCCTGCTCACCGTGTTCTTCAATGTGTTCTTCACACATATATATTGTTCTTCATGTACTATTTTCGTTCCACGCGTATCTTCCGACAAGTAAGCAGATGTACCGAACATCTGTAATCTATTCTTCACTGTGTTTTTCACTGTGTTTTTCACTTAAATGATCCTGTGTTCACTGTTTTTATTCTATTCTTCATTGTTCTTCACTGTGTTTTTTTAATTAAATGCTCGATCTCGAGCAGGGGAAATACTCGTCCAAGCAACGAGCCGTTTCGAGTACCTTAATACTCGAACGAGCATCAAGCTCGGACGAGTATACTCGCTCATCTCTAGTCATAATGTATAGGGATCAAGGCAGTAGTCTATTGAGATGGGGTCACAAGGGGTGTCATAATCTAAAGGAGGGTGGGAAATGTGTCATAAGAGAGGAGTACATGTATATAGAAGTATGGAAACATTTGAGTGGTTATTCTACTTAAATGTGACTGTTAAATTTTACTGAGGGTAGCAGGGAGGGACTAGAACTGGGGGAAGCAGGGGGATACTAAAAGGGGGCGCAGAAGGGGGACTAGTAAAACTGGGGGCAGAAAGGGAGGACGAAATGGGGGGAAAAAGGGGGGAGATTAGAACTTGCAGGCATGAGTGGGTGGGACTAGAACGGGCGGCAGAGGGACAGAATGGGGGACTAGAAAGCGGGGCTATGAACGGGGAGAGGCGGAGGGGGGACTAAAATGGGGCGTAGTGGGGAATAGGCGAGGGGCAGTAGGGGGGACTAGAATGGGACAGGAGGGAGAGCTAGAACTGGGGGCAGAAGGGGGATATCAGAACTGGAGGCAGGAGGGTGGACTAGAACTGGGGCAGAAGAGGAGAACAAAACTGGGGGCAGTAGGGGGGACTAGAAACTGGAGGCAGAGGGGGCGGCTAGAACTGGGGACAAGGGGGGACTAGAAACTGGGACAGGAGGAAGGAACTAGAACCTGGGGGCAGGAGGAGGATATCATTTACTCTTGGGACCAGACAAGTATACTTTATCAGTGTGCACATCCCCTATGGCCTGATATATACGACCCATGGCAGCCGACTCCTTTTTTCTATTTTTTTTGGCTATTATAGTAGTTATATCTTATACACATAGGGCCATATTATAGTAGTTATATTCTTATACATGTCAATGTCCCAGTAGTGGTCCCTCCTTCTCTGTAATTCCTATAGTTCCTTAATGCAGAAGAGAGAAACAATGAGGGGCACTACGCTTCAGAAATCATCATACCAGGTACCCATTAACTGGAGTTTTTAGTGGCTGCATGGAGGCTTGGAAATGCATAACGGAGGTGCTCAGCTTTAGAAATAAACACATCTTTGGAACATGAACATATTATTAAAAGGAAGAAAGCGCCAACTCACCTTTTGTATAAAATATTCAATCTTTATTCCAATGCGCTTAAAGTTCTTCCCTGTGGAGAAGAGGTTATTATGAACGAGCCTGTTTCGCACTACAAGCGTTATTCCTGCCTTCGAGGAGTTTTTCGAGGAGATTGGAGTTTTTTTGCATTTCCTAAGAGAATGCTATGGCTAGGTTTGTGCTCTTGTCCCGGTATCGGGAGCTATGAAAGGGTTAATATTTGAAAATTACCTTGCAATGATAAGAATGGTTTAAGCCCTAGATAAAAAATCTCTATCACCTTGAGATTATCTTTAAGACCCTAACAATACCCCTGATCTTTATACATATCCCTCCATGTCCATTACAAAGCTGGTAACTAGTTATAGGATCTTAAAGGAAAATTTCCAGAGAAAACCAAAAACATTTTAACATATCACATGATAAATCTCTTATATCCATTGGAGGACCGTTCTAAGTTCTCTCACCTCGTTCTGGTTGCCTATCCATAATCTGAATGTATTAATAAAACTTGTACATGAGTTGATGAAAGGACAGACCACAGAATTATTCTCTGGTGGCAGAAATCTCGTACAAACTAAATAAAACAACCACAAGTGGATTGATTAGAAGAAAGATTTATGGATTGGAATGAAAACTTATATGTCTAAAAAACAATGGTTATCATCAAGAATCAAAATATCTAACTTTTATAATTTTGTATTCTTTTTTATTGCTTGCTCCTACTCTTCTACTTTTTAGTCCATTGTCCCTAAAAAAAAAATAGATATGTACGATAATAATGAAGTAAAATCTACATGATATAAACAGCCTTTAACCTTTTTTGGAGACTACAGTGTTGTATCTCCAGTGTAGATAATAAGTCTGGGTGCAGGGGTTACTTTAATAGTGAACATTTGGGAGGAGAGATAATGGGACAGAAGGTATTGTGTAAAACACGGTTATAAAGGATTGTGCTCTGCTTTCTAAATCTCAGGTTTCGTCTCCCTGCGCGTTAAACATGTACTGATCTCTGGCTGCAAATAACGGATCTGTTGATCTACCTTTGTCCTCCAAATGTCATCAGTAATCTAATCCTGTGACAAAGCCTATGTCAGCAGGAAATATTGTGTGTTAACGGTGCGTCACAACAGCCTTCGGCGGCTGCTTTGAGAGCCCTGTCAAGGCCCCACGTTCAAAACTTTCAATGCTGTAGATGCACAACTTCAATACAGGGACCCGCCATCCAGCAGAGAGGGAGGAGGAGGCAGTGTTGTTTCAGGTTTATATTATGCTCACTCTTCCAGGCGCGTGGGCCTGTCCTATGTTCTGTCCTTGCCGCTGAAGGTAGCCAATAACCCTTGCACTCCCCAACCACTTCCCCGCCAACAGAGCGTGGTGCATTAATTTTATGCAGCCCCGCACTCCCCCGCATCCCTGATTCCTTCCCAGCGAGAGGAGGAGGGAGCATGGTCTGCCCTAATACAGCTGCTCGTCCACTCTCGTCCGGGGCCTCCGCTACTTCGTTTGCGCGCACATGAAACGACACCATGACCTGATGGGCGCAGGATCTACAACCACGAAGCGTGATGGATACAAAGGTGACAAGTCTGGTAAGATATATATATATTATATAATAATACACATATTTGGTGTGTGTGATATGTGTATGTTGAATATTCTGTAGCGTGTTTTATGTATGTGTGGTGTATAATGTATATAGTATTACTGTATGTCCTGCATTATTATGTGTTTGTAATGTACATGTACTATTACTGATGTGTTATATACAATGTGTATAAATATGGGGAAATTTGTCACTGCTTTTAATCCACTTTTCTGGTAAAGAAACAGTGAAATAATAACAAATTTGTGCAACTGAAAAAAATAAAGCATTCACTTTATGATTACGCCATCTAACAGGCCATAGGGACGTGGGGGGGCATGGCCACTGGCGAAAGTAGGCAGGAATGGGGATTCTTGCCATGTGTCTCGTACTTTCAAAACCGCAAACTTCTCAGCTGTGAGATTGTCCCGATATTCCCTCCAGGTCCCCACTGTCTGGGGTTGTAACCGGCTCTGTGTCCCGCATAGTAATGACTTTCAAAGCCAGAACTGAAGTGCTCTACAGACAGTCGGCAGGGATCCTCTTGAGAGAAGTGTTGGGTTAGCAGTGAGCAGGGCCACATCACCATCTGTCCTTATGGTGTCTACTTGGGCTTCCCCAGGACACAAGTATCAAATAACACATTTTGCCATCCTGGGATTTGAACTCTAGACCTTCTGCCAAAAGACACGCCTCTATCCATAAACTTGAGCCCACAATAACTAGCTGAGGATTTTTGGTATACTAGAAAGTTATCTGCAGACTGTTACACTGTCCACAGACTAATGCCTGATATATAGAGAGGGATCTTCTCAGAAGTTATTGTAATTATTGGACATTCTTTAATTAAAATTTTGAATTGTTTTCAAGTATACAGCGCTTATTAAAATAGTAAAATAAATAAATCAGCCCCATAATAATAACAAAATTAATAATGTTCCAATAATTCCAATAATAATCTTGAGAAGATCCTCTCTATATACCAAGGCATTAAATCTGGTCACAGTTGTAACATTAGCATTACCAGCTAGATTAATCACTGGCATCATAGCTCAGGTGTATAGAGGTGCTGTGTCATTAGGCTCGTGGACTCTGCAGGTTCTAGGTCAATCAATCCGTTTAAAAAATTGTTATTATTCAGAAGGATTATGTTATTCTTATAATATGGTAAAAATTGGGGGTGGCCAGTGAGAGTTGGGGGTGTGCTTAGGGGGATCGCCGCGTTCATGAGACCCTCCCCTGTGCCGTTTGCAGGTGGCGGAAAAGGGGAAAATTATCAGTAGTGCTACAATTGCCATTATTTTCGGCTTCTATGCCTGGTTCTGGGCTCGAACCCCTGATAAAGAAGCCTATATGAGTTTATATATAATGTATGTATTTTGCATATAATTTTTCAAGGGAAGGGGGTCCCATGCAGAAATCGCTCTGGGGCCCAGCCTCTCTTAGTTACGCCCCTGTGTGTATCCATATCTGTCCTCTTGAGGAGTCAACTGATGTTTACTAGCACTTGAGTGCCAACACATGATCTGTTGTCACATGACTCCAGAGTCACCCATTGAAGTCAGGATTTGTCTCATGGGGAGGCATCTGCTTTATTTCTTAGCTAAATTGTCCTCTTTTTGCAACTTACGTAGTTTTTTTCAGAATTTTCAGTGCAACTTTTGCGTGTCGTTTTTCAGTATACCTTGGTCTGCATCTTTAGTTGTTCCAGGTGGTTCTGTGCGGCTTTCCTTAATATTCACTTTTTTTACTTATTTTTGTGACTTTTTCATGGACCCTGTTTTAACATGTAAATTGGAATTATTTCACATGCTTTAAAGTGTTTCAAAATTTTGGCATAGTAACCTGTTTTTTTCTAAAATTCATCCATTTTTGCATTTACATTTAGGATAGCACACGCAGACAAGAAAGTCATTCATGTGGAATAAGATTGAATACTAACCATCACATCTGGATGACCTTGTTCCAAATCCATATTGGTACAGAGGGGGAATTATTAATTTTTTTCACTAGCCAAATACTCCATAATGTGTGTATATATTGCAATTTTATTTCTTACATCCCATCTACTAAGCTCTGTGTGATTAATATCATTTAGTGCTCTACCTTCATAGTACAGAGGTCCTGGTAACACCTGAGGCACACAATAGTCAAGAGCAAGGTGATATGTAAGGAAAATGGTTATCCCTCAAATATGTCACTATTACAATGAGCAATAAATATATATAAAGAAACTGATAATGTTATGAGATTTTGTTTAGTTTACCGGTAAGTTGGGATTCGTTTTGGAATTAAACCTAGACCTCAGCCAGTAGTAGCATCACCAAATACCGTCATCTACAATTGGTATCTAGATAAAATAAAATCATTTGGTCTTTATTAGGTAATAGCAGAAGCAAATATATGCTTTAAACAACCAGCAGACACAACACGAGAGTCTTGTTGAAGTCCCCCTAGACACGCATCAGAAAAATCGACTCAGATTTTTACAGGAAATAATTTAAAAGAACCTGAAGCAAAATGCATGACGCAAGTGACGCTGCGGGCTGCAGATTCTGTTATATACCATAACAAACTGGTTTTATCAACTTATCCGCTGGTTTATTTTTTCAGAAACCTACATTTCCTAATTCTATTCATAGCCTGTGGGGGGGGGTTCCACGCTGATTCAATTACTAGAGCTGTTGCTAAGTACCCACATTACATATATATATATACAACACACACATATAACCCCTCCCGCTCTGCTTCCGATATATCGGACGCTGAGCCGCAGTGAACGTAGCGCTCAACCCTACGGAAACAAGTGGTGTGGCTATGACCCAGTGTACCACCCACGGCAGGAGTGAGCTCCGACTGCGGGTGTTTAACCCCAAAGGCAAGTTAAATGCCCGCGGTTGCACCGACCGCGGCATTTAACCTATTACCTTTGAGAGGGTCTTTTCCACACGATCAACCCCCCCCCCTCTCGTGCAACCCCTTTCCGGCATGGCAACTCTGGGGTCCGATCAGGTTACCTGTAAGTCTCTGACGTCATCTTAAAGGCACAGTGTTCAGCCTATGCATCTGCAAGGCTGACACTGCTATACCCTGCAATACACTTATGCAGAGTATATCATGACAAGCAATCCGATGATTATTTGAGAGTTCCATGGGAAACTATAAAAAAAGTTTTTAAAAACAAGGTTATTCAATAAAAATAAGAGTAAGAAATTAATAAAATGCCCATAACCGCCCATACACATATAAAGAGACATATAACGCAAAAAAGTCTAAATCATGACACAACACCCCACAATTATGTATCACCACGTCCTGACAACCCGTAGAATAACAGTAAATAATTATTGAACCCGCGCAACTGAGCCCGTTAAAAAAATTGTTATAAACCCTCCACAAATTATGATTTTTACCTATTCAACCCCACAAAAAATGCTATAAAAAGCAAAGTACCATGTCCCGCAAAAAACACAAGCCATTAACCAGCTCCTAGCCAAAAAAAGGAACAATGTTATGCCACTTGGAGATGCAAATGCAAAAGGATATATTTTGCCCACATGGTTTTATTTGACAAATCTAGTAAAAACGCAAGAAAAAATATTCATGTCTCGTATCAACCATAGAATAAAGATAACATGATATTAGGCTATATGCTGAACACCAAAAAAAAAAAAAAATACAGTAGAGAATTTATGCCTTTTATCACTCCTGCCCTAACAAAAAAAGTGTCCTAAATTTTTCAACCAATAGGGGAAACCACCCTAAAATGGTAACGTGGAAAAAACATCTTGTACCGCAAAAAAATTGCCGTCACATGGCCCCAATAACAAAAGCTAAAATTTATTGCCTGCAAAAGGGGCCAATGAGGAGAAACTAAAATCCTGGCAGCTGCAGGGTGCCCTTCCTTCTGCGCCTCGCTGTGCGCCCTAAAACAAGTACGATCACACAGTGGGGGGGGGGTCTCTGTACTCTGAAGACATTGTAGAACAAATTTTATGGTGGTGGGGTTTCCTTTTATCTTTTGGAAATGTGTAAATGTTTGGGATAAAGAACAATAACCGACAAATTTGACCATTCTAAATTTCCACCTCATTTGGTATTCAATACTATGAAGATCTCAAGGGGTTAACAATCTTCTAAAGCTGTTTCTGATAGTTTGAGGGGCGAATTTGAAAATGGGTGGGTTATATAAGGGTTTTGATGCAAATATGTAAAATTCATTCAAAATGTATTTATTCCGAAATGTCAATTCTGAAAAATCCGGAAAAGCAAAAGCGATATTTGATTTGTAAGCCGGCCTGACCATCAAAATAAATTTACCAGACATTAAAAATGATGAAAAGGTAAAGTAGACATATGGGAATGTTAATCAGCTATTTATGTGGTGGGAATTCTATCTGCCTGAAGACACATGGGGTCATTTACTAAGGGCCCGATTCGCGTTTCCCGACGTGTTACCCGAATATTTCTCGATTTCGCCGCCGCTTGTACATGAATTGCCCCGGTTTTTGGCGCACGCGATCGGATTGTGGCCCGCTCGGGGCCGGCTGAATGCGCGCGACAGAAATCGGGGGGGCGTGGACCCCGAACGAAAACCGACGTATTCGGAAAAAACCGCCGCATTTAAAATCCGAAAATGTGTCGCTTGGGGAGCGCTCACCTTCACCTCTATGGGAGGTGTTGCATTCCGGGGCGTTAAGATTATTTTCGCGCTGCAGCGCCACTGGTGGACGGCGGAGGAACTACCATCTTAAATCCCAGCCGACCCGAATCCTGTGCAGAAGACGCGCCGCTGGATCGCGAATGGCGGGTAAGTAAATGTGCCCCAAGAATTCGAATTTTCAAAATTTTTCAAAAGATCTCATCATTTTTTTTGTTTTTCGTAAATAAAACCACAAAACTTCTCGCCAAAATTTACCACTAAAATGAAGTACAACATGTGGGGAGAATCACTGATAACTAACAGTGTTCCAAAGTTTACCATATATAATATAAAGCGACGCAAATCACAATCCAAAAAATGGGGCTGAGCCTTAAAGGAAACCTACCAGTTAGAATGGTAGGTGTAAGCTGTAAGTACCGCGCAGCAGCTCAGGTGAGCTGGTTGCCGGGACTTACTTTCGTTAGTGTTTTAACCGCTGTATCGCGGTTTTAACTCTTTTTAAAATTTTAGACGCAGAAGAGGCTCGGCGCTGCGCGCGACTGTGCGCGCGCAACATCTCCGGGTATTCCTATTGGCGCGTGCACGATCATGCGCACGCAGCGCCGAAGCCTTCTGCATCTAAAGTTTAAAAAGTGTTAAAAACCGCGTATACAGCGGCTAATAACACTAACGAAGTAAGTACCGGCACCAGCTCTCCCGAGCTGGTGACGGGTACTTACTGCTTACCCCTACCATTCTAACTGGTGTTTCTTTAAGCTACAAAATGGCTGCGTCCTTGAGGGGTTAAGCAGCACAGTTTATAAAAATGAGATGTCTTTCCCAGGACATTATCCAAAAGGTCCACTGTAAGAAACAAAAAATGGTTTACTCAGACAATGACACTAACCATGAACATGCCAAATCAGATGGTTCCATAATTCCCTGTAACAACAATAAAAAAGTTTTAATAGTTTATGCTTTATATGGTTTTTATAATAGGCAATAATATTATTGTGCAGTATTTGTATATTCCTGAATTGCGTGGATCAAGAAGAACAACAACATATAAACTATAAAGTGGGGAAAAATATGTATCTTTTATTTGGTTGGCTTTTTCTTCTTCTTCAAAATTTTTTGGCGCATGTGCACTTTTGCCAACTTTTTTTTGTGCTTAACGGACACTGTCATCAGGTCTCTGCCACCCTGTCCTTCACCTCTACTGTTGGAGCAGCTCACAGGATCCCATCCAGCCTTTATCTAGTTATTTCATACATTAATCATTATAAACTCATCATATTATTTATCATGTAAATGAGGCTGGTCACATGGTCAGAGGCAGTGATGTCACCCCCCCTGTTTACCCCCCCCCTCTCCCTCCCCGCTCATTGATCTGTGTGTAATGGTATAGTAAAGCATGGCTAGTGTGGTGTGCTGCATCCTCCTAATATACAGGGAGAGACACAGACATAGCTACACTGAATCTACATGTTCTGCTGTAACATGGCTGCCTGGAGCTGCTTATCTTCTCCTAGATCACACCAATGCACACACAGGCTGCAGGGGGCACCAGCACAGGAGCACATCATTAAAGACGCCTCCACATCATTATACGCTGTCAGTCAAGCACTGGGGGTGGTGTGGCCTGATGCTCCCACTCTGAATAGAGTGGACAGCTTGATATATGCTAATGCTTCTATGGACATTTCACCGTCATTTTGCATACAGTTTTAGGACCTCATTGCTTAGGTTTACAGGCATGTAGAGGACAATGAAGGGATAGAGGCAATGCTCTCTAATGGCAGTTTAGGAAAATATATTTAGTTTAGAGGGGTTATTTTGCATGATGGGTTCTCTTTAAGACAATTGCAACACCCTCGCCGATGCAATGGCGAGGGAGTGTTTGCGAATACGTCCCACCTGCATGTCCCACATCACACTACATGGTCCTTATAGGACAAGGGGAATTGCAGTGGTGAATCCTCTGGCAAGGCAAAGTTAAGTGTTTTGTATGATGCAAGAGCTATTGTCCAATGAATCTTGTTGCATCCTGTTCTGTAAGCTGGGATGTGATTGGAGGAGCAGCCACCACCTGACCAGGGGGAAGTAATAAAACCTCTGGCCAGGAATGTTCTAGAGATGAGAAGAGAGATTCCAGTGTAGGAGAATCCTAGAGATCAGTGAGTGAGTGAGTAATCTCTGTCTAGCCCATACCAGAGCAGGAAGAGCCTAGCCCCTGCCTCTGAAGGTGGAGGCAAGAAGCAGAGTTAGTATAGTGAGGAAAGGGGTAATCATCTTACCTTAAAGGTGATACCTGAGCCCTACAGGACAAGCGAAGCTTCCACCAGGACACAGCTGCCTTCCCAGCCTGCCCTCTACATCCAGGCTGGGGAACTATCTCCTGAGGCTCCTCCAACTCACATCTCAGCACTCCATCTACCTGTTAACGGCACGTGATGCGGTTCTGCCGGTTCAAATAAAGAACTGTAAGTTGGTTTCTTCAACTTCTGTCTCCGTCTGGTCCCGCTAATAACGGCTGCCTTCATCACCGGCACCCTGTCATCACCCAGAGACTCACACTCGGACATTGAGGGGTTGACCCAGGAGATCCGCTATATCGCCTCTCCCTCATAATTTCTTGCCAACACCCACCCTGCTGAGGACCTGCCAGGCTGTAGGACAGCCCTCCGGTTCCCCGTACCAAGCACCGTGACAATAGCGTGCTTAGGCCGCAACCGCCCACTCCGGTACCGCGGGCCCCGCTGTCTCCAAGCCTCACCTCAAGGGCTAGGCCCGGTGGGGGATGTTGCACAAGTCTTGCTTCAAATTCTAGTGGATTATAAATGTCCAGTACCATAAGCAGGCCTTTCTTGTGTTGCAACCAGTTTTTCCTAAGTAAGACTTGGGCACCTCACCTACAAGTAATATGTTCAATATGTAAATGTTGACCCTTTCTGCAAGTATATTATTGGGCGCCTACAAAACCCGGAGGGGGGGCTAGAACTGGGGGCAGGAGGGGGGACTAGAACTGGGGACAGGAGGAAGGAACTAGAACTGGGGGCAGGAGGAGGATCCATTTACTCTTGGGACCAGACCAAGTATACTTTATCCATGTGTGCACAGTCGCCTATGGCCTGATAATACGACCCATGGGCAAGCCGACTCTCTTTTTCTATTTATTTTTGGCTATTATAGTAGTTATAATTCTTATACACATAGGGCCATATTATAGTAGTTATATTCTTATACACTGTCAATGTCCCAGTAGTGGTCCCTTACCCTTCTCTGTAATTCTCTATAGTTCTTAATGCAGAAGAGAGAAACAAATGAGGGGCACTACGCTTCAGAAATCATCATCCCAGGTAACCCATTACTGGAGTTTTTAGTGCTGGGCATGGAGGCTTGGAAATGGCATACGGAGGTGCTCAGCTTTAGAAATAACACATCTTTGGAACATGAACATATTAAGTAAAAGGAAGAAAGCTGCCACTCACCTTTTGTATAAAATATTCAATCTTTATTCCAATGCGCTTAAAAGTCTTCCCTGTGGGAGAAGAGGGTATAGAAGGAGCCTGTTTCGCACTACAAGCGTTTATTCCTGCCTTCGAGGAGTTTTTCGAGGAGATTGGAGTTTTTTTGCATTTCCTAAGAGAATGCTATGGCTAGGTTTGTGCTCTTGTCCCGGTATCGGGAGCTATGAAAGGGTTAATATTTGAAAATTACCTTGCAAATGATAAGAATGGTTTAAGCCCTAGATAAAATCTCTATCACCTTGAGATTATCTTTTAAGACCCTAACAATACCCC